>VWPW01021838.1:326233-354533 GCA_013389825.1 Crypturellus undulatus
AGCCCGCCCGCGGTGCCCGGCTGCCGGCGCCGCGCTCCCGCACGGCACTCTGAGCTTGCGAAACCGACGTCCCCCCCCGCCGCACGCGGGCGTCTCGTCCGGCCCCTCCGAGCCGAGCCCGGCACCCGCCGGGCCGGGGCTCCCCGTTGGCGCTCACGCCCCCCTGGCCGAGGTGGGGAGGGCCGAGGGGGGCTGAGGAAAGGGGCTGGGCACCTTCCTCGGGGGCTTGTGCCTAGACGGCAGCGACACTGGGGATGGCCCAGCGGCGGCAGCGGCCGCCCCCCTGCCCCGATGTCCCCTCTGCGGCCACGGCGGGGTCCCTGCGAGCGTCTCCGCGTCCGCCGTGCGTGCAGCGGGCATGGTGCGCCCGGCTCCGGCGGGGAAACTTGCGGCGCATTACATAAGAAGTGCAAATGCGGCTGCTCCGGGCCGCCCGGCCCCCGCCGGGCACGGGGACGGGGACGGGGGTCCCGGCTTTTGCAGAAGCCGGGGCCGGCGGGAGGGAAGCGATGCTCCCCGGCAGCTTTGCGGGAAATACCGGCGCTGCCCGCCCCCGCGCAGCGGGCTTCGGCCGTCGCGCTGTGTGTCCCGTCCACCCCCTCAGCCCCCCGCGGCCGGCGGGCTGTCCGCAGGCCGGGGCCGTGCGGGGAGGATGCTCGGTGCGTGAGTGCGAGCGTGTCCGTGTCCGTGTGCGTGTGCGAGCGAGCGCGGCTGCCCTGCAGTGGCAGCTCCCGAGCAGGAGGCTCCTGACGCTGGCACTGCAGTGTAGTAGATCATAGGCTCCCGCCGCCTCCCTGACACCCCAGCACCAACAACAGCAGCCCCGGCCGCCCGCGCCCCGACCCGGCCCGCGCTGCAGCGGCTGCTGCTTCTCGCAGCTCAGCGCGCGGGGTGCAGGTGGACACCCCCCGCTCCCGGGACGGATTTGCTTTATTTATTTATTTTTCTTCCTCCCCCCTCTCCCGTTTCCATTTGGCTCCTTTCCCCCCTCGTCGCTGCCGCTGCAGCAAAAGAGCGGCCACTTCTCCGCATACCAAAGAGGCCGAAATGCCTCCCGCAAAGTGCTCCCTTGGGCGCTGCAGCGAGCGGCCTCCTGCCGACCCCCCTCGGCGAGGGGAACAGCTCGTAAAAGCCGGGATGGGCGCGGGTGGCCTCTCCCCACCGCCGGGCCAGCGCGGAGGCTCCGAGATGCCTTTGCCCGCGGGGGCTGGTGCCGGCGAAAGCTTCTAGACCTTTCACTTCGCATCCTGCCGCAGGCCCGTTTCGGAGGGGCGGCCCCGGGGGGGCCTCGGAGGCCCCATCGCGCCTCAGGGCCCCCTCGGCCCCGCGCGGGGAGCGCGGCCCCTCCGCAAGGGCGGAGCGGGCCCGGGGAGCGGGCGCAGGGGCCGGGCAGGAGCCCCTCTCCGGAGCGGCGCCTGAGCGCGGATCGGCTGTTTGGGAAGGCTAATAAGCACTAATCTGCTTGGCGGGATTAGCCGAGATGCCGATAACGGGCGCTTGTTGCTCGGGGGCAAAAGATCTCTTGCGTTTCCATATCTCCCCCTTCTGCGACACGGCAACGGGCCGGGTCCCGTGGCCCAGGCCCAGCCCTGGCGCCCCGCACTAGCCTTGCCCTGGCACCCCGCAAGACTTCTGGGGAGCAGCTGAGGCTTTTGCTTTGCAAAGGTGCCAGACGAACAAGCAGCAGCTGCTGCTGGCGCCGTGCAGGTTAGGCAGTGCCTTTTATTTCAGTGTATCTAGTTATTCTTGGCCTGATGCACCTTTTATTTTTTTAAAAGTCTTTTTCACTAGTTGGTCTCCATCCAGAACTGGGACTGGGTGGCTTGTTTCCAGGTAGTCCCTGCTTTGCATTTCTGCTCCGGCGCTGGCCGCAGCCCTCTCGCTCCTGCTCCCCTCCTTCCTCCCAGGCCTCCTCTGCTATCCCCGGGGCTCCGGGTGGCCTTCCCAGGGCTACGGGCACGGAGTAGGGCCAGAGCGGGGCGAGCAGGGCAAGGAAGGACAGGGAGCCCCGTGGGAGCTGTACGAGTCACGGGCAACGTTGCGTCATGGGCTTTAGTTTTGTCCGTCACAGAAATGCGTCTGGATGAGAAAACCTTTCAATTTCAAATTTGGGATCCTGGAAAGAGCTGTCATTCCCTGCTCAAACGATGTGCCTGCATCACATTTCTTCGTAAGGAGAGAAACTCTAAGGCTCAGTCAGGGTGGTTTTGCTCCTGACATTATTTGAGTTGTTTGAATTTTCCTGATCTAGTAAGACAAGAATTAACAATGTTCCCCATAGCTTCGGCACCCTGGTCCAGCATGAAAATATTGACTGTGTGTTGGGATCCCTGTTGCACATGATCATTTCCACTGAGCTCTGCCCTTCCAGCCAGGTGTCCATGTGGAAAGGGTTTCACCAAGTGTGCAACTCTGAGTCCCTCAAAGAGTTAAAAATTGCTTGAGACCAGACCAGGGCCTGCAGTGGGAAGGTGGCATCCTGGTGGCTTCCCGCTCAAGAGAGCTGTGCGTCTGGTTAGGGAAGGGCCAAGTCCTGGGGACAATTTTAGCTTTGAGGGGACCTGGGGAAGGGGAAGCACCTCTGAGCATTTTGTGAAGTGAATGCAGGAAGTGACTGCACTTTTTTACCAAATAACAGCTGTTTGGTTGCCCGAGTTAGCTGGCCGGCGTGCTGGGTGCCCCCGTGGCTGGGATTGCAGTCACATTTCACTGCTGGTGGCAGCCCAGCAGACCGAGGATGTATCACATTTCCCTCTCCATTTACCTCCACTGAGGCATCTCTCCAACTTAGGCAAGGGTGTTGACAGGAGCAGAGATGGAAATTGGCATTACTATTAATATGTTGCTGATAGAGGAATTTAGTTTCCGTTAGTAGCGATCCCGCATCAATCTCCGGCCCAAAATCTATTTAAAAAGAAGAACATCTGAAATGAGGTCCAGGTCTAAACTGGGCTCGCTGTATCATCCCTTGCTAAACTCCTTCTGCATGAAACAGTCAGGCGGCTCCTTAATCGTTGCTTATCATTCAGAGCAAGTTTCCAAGCACTGGCACGTGAGAATGGATGTGTTTAAAACAGAGCCTTTGGTCCTGCCCTAAAATACCTACTGTGCCGCACTGCTTGAATTCCGAACTGGGGCCGCCCGCTCTCGGAAAACAAACCTCCCACCAAAAGATCAAAGATGTTTTGCCTAAGTAACAGCTGCAGGATCGGGTCCATGAAGTTTCTTTCCTGCAGGTCTGAAAAGCAGCTTGAACTGCTTAAATACCGTAGACTCCTACACTGTTATTAGAGGCACCGTGTATTTCTCTCTGACAGCACTAAAATGGCCTATTTACATGGATCTCACCTACTGAAGTATTGTGCTCAGTGGAATACATTTCCTGAATTTATACAAATTTAATTATTCCTGATCAAATTAAATTGCATATTTTACTTGTTAAGGGGTGAAATTTATTCCTGCTCATGAATCTCCCTACTGTGATAAAATGCTTACACCTAGTTCAATGTCAGCTAATGACAGGCCATTTATAAATGAATTCAAGTATACAAAGGATATCTTATGCCGAGGGAAAATATGCAAAGTGCATTTATAGAGATCATTGGCTTAAATATTTATGTTTATGCAGTTTTCATTTGAGGGCGATATTAATTCCACTTACCAACTTAGGTTATGTTAAGTATATCAGTTTGGATATACAAATGGTACAATGGAACTGAACTCCTATACAACAGAGCTAAATTTCCATTGACTTGAAATCTAAAGGAGTTAGAGGTTCAAGTTTAGCCCTCTGCAGAGATTTTCTATCCTGTAAGTGTCTGTCAAAATAAAACCTGGGAAAGGGGGAGCTGCTTGAAACTGGAAATGATTTTTTTTCTTCCCTAAGGCCTTTGCAAACTTGAAGAAATAAAAAAAATCCAGTGCATTCTACCAACATTGTGGTGGCATTTTGTAGCTTGCTATTAAGGTTTTGGTATAATTACTCTACTGATTATTTTTGTATAATTAAAATACGTGCAGAATAAAACATGGCAATCGTGGAATGTGGTTGGGTAAATGCGGTGGCAGATTAAACTGTGCTGGGTATCTGCAGACATTAGCCAAATGTGCCTGTGAGCACAGGAGCAGGGTCAAGGTGCTCGAGGATGATCTTGTTACTTCGGGAGCAATGGTTTGTTTCTCTGCCTAATTCTGTTTAAGAACCCTGTCGTGATTTTGAACAAGCTGTTAATTCCTCATGCCTTTCTCTCCTGCACATTAGAAATTGCAGACAATGTCTGAGCATTGCACAAGTGAGCTGTTGTAGCTGCTTTTGGCATTTCAGAGAACGATAGCTCTGCAAAGACAACTTGCTATCTTACTAAACATCTCACTGAGTAATAAAATGTAGACTGATTTAAAAATGTTGAAACCTGAGCTGTGCAAAATAAATTATTGTGGTGTAGCACAACAAATAACGTGCCTGAAAGCTACTCGCTCCTGTTCATCGGGAGTGTATACAGTAGTAAAGCAGTGCACCTGGGAAGAAACTTTGCAGGACTGGGCCCAGGTTTAGCTCAGAAAGCTACTGCTTCTTGCACAGAGTGTGTTTCAACTGTCAGAACAAATGAAGTGAGTGGGAAGAAAATATTTTTATCCGAGACCATGTGATGAAGTGCTCAAACGAGTGTATTTATCTTCAGACTGGATACTAAAATAATTATTTTCAAGGTGGATCCTGAGAGGTTCTGAGCCACTCAGAAGTGCTGAAAATTATAATTGCAGAGGGAACTGATGGTGCTTGGCACCATGATGGATTGAATCCACCGTGAACAAAATATATGCAAGTAATGTTCTTTTTAAGTTACACCACACCAAAGGTATATGAAGAGCAAACAAAGCTGTTATCCAAATCAGGAACATGATGTCTTTGAAGAGGCTCTCTTTGAGGGCAAAACCTCCACAATCATTAAGTGAACAGCTTTTTAATGGATAAATGGAATGCTTTTATTTTGTGTATCTGAAGCATACCCTATTAAAAGCACTCATAGCGAATACTAGCAATGGAAGTAAGTAGCTGCTGATGAGTCTGCATTGAGAAGTCAGAATAATATCTCCTGTGGTAAAATTCAATGCACTACTTCCAGTTACATATTGTGTTGTTAATAGTTTGATTGTTCATACTGGATGGTGATGGTAAATGACAGCAAATGATACCTTGTTTGTTGATAACAGTTGATGGTGCAATTTTAATATCTGTACTTGGAGTTTTGACTCAGACACCGTTTTATTTTATTTTTAACTAGAAACAATACGAGGAGTCATGCTGAACATTTTTATGCTTGTACATAGAAGGAAATATCTTGGAAATTATTTGGTTCAATCGCTCTTTTGGTACTAAAATTAAGCATCCCTTTTGACAGCAGAATACAAAGGTTAAATATTTTGATCCTGCCGGTACTGCTTCTTGCTGTAGCTATCAGACAGTGGTAGAAATAAGCCATAATCCTCTGTGAAGACTTTGTTGTAAGGAGACTCCAGAAAAGTCTGTATTTCCATGAACTCGTATGGGGATAAAATTTGCTGTTCTCTCAAGATGCATCATGTCATCCCCATTTCTTTTTCATGCAGCTTTGTCATTTGGAAAGATTGGAACACGGCAAGGATGCAGAATGCACAGGACCTGTGCCTTGCGGTCTTGAGTAAATCCTGCCTCCATCAATGGGCAGTAGATGGCATAAAAAAATGAGGAAATGGGCAACTCCTTTTTTTTTTTCCTTTCTTTTTACCTATCCTCCCAGTATTCAGCAATCATTGGAATGTTTTAAACAGGAGCTCTCTTTCAGAGTACTATACTTAGTAGCCTCTGAAGGGAATATATCCCTTTAGTTTGTCACACACAATTTCCATTTTTGGCACCTAAAACTTAATATGACAGCAATTTAGCTGTGTGCTGTGTAGAAAAGATGTGTGGAGGGCTTTGTGTTGACTGAGTGTTCCCTTGTTCTTGGGTCTTTTCCTTTATTTGTTATTACTCATTATGGGAATTTCTCATCTATTAGATAAAGTGAGGAGTATTTGCTACATTGTGTCTTCTCCACCCTTGAACTGCCAAAAATACATAGTAGTTTATCATCTGTGGTCCTATGTAGTTCAGCTTGCCTTTGCTGGGTATGTGGGACATCTTAGGCTTTGGAGAACAAAGATAACAAAGATGAAGGAGCAGCACAGGGATCTGCTGCCGTGGGCACACTGGAGTCACAGGGGGGTTTTGGTTGTGCAAGGGGGTGCATGGGCTGTTGCCGCAGATTCCCCATAGCTCAGAAGCTGATAGAGCTATAGTACCATAAGGAGGAGTGAGTCTCATCTTGTCAGGTTGCCTCTGCTTCCATCCAGCTGAAGGGAGCTCATTCCTATGGATTTTCTGGGCAATGGGATAAGGAAGTATCTCCTGCAAAGGGCATGTTATCATAAAGTCCTTTCTTATGAGGGAAGAGAGGGGATATTGCTCCCCTGAGCAAGTTTTTGAAGAATTGAACTCTGCTGTCACCTGAAAACGAGGATTTTGTACCGCTGTGGAATGGTTCAAACAGGAGAGTGAGCTTGCATATAATAGCAAAGGCTTCTGTTTGCATATAAGTCTCTTGATTCTCAGCCATGTTGAAAAGAAAAATACAGAAGAATTTCATGGTCTTTTAATGAGCTTTTGAGACGAAAATGTTAATTTAAAGAAAACAAGTTTGCCAGACTTATTACTCTTTCAGTAAATGTATTTCTAGGCATGTCCTACTACCTTTGAACATTATATCCAGATTAAGGGCTTCAATTGATGTTTTTCATTAGAGAAGTGTGTTACAGAGGGTTGCCATTGCCCAGTAATTTCCAAGTGTATTACTTTTTGCTAATATAAGTAAATTTACTGACATCAAATAAAATGAACAGGAACAGGAACTAACAGGGCAAAACTTAGCAGAAAGTCTGATAAAAGATATGGAAAACCCAGAGAACAGGGAAATACTTTAAAAAAATCAGGGATATCATCAGGACTTAAGCATCCTATGAAATAGTGTCCTATCAGGAATATTCTAAAAAGGGTTAAATTAATAGTACTGCAAATTAATATATAGTACTTAAGGTATAAAAAAACCCTTCAATATTCCTGCAACTAGAAATGGCAGCCAGCCTGCTAAGAGTCCTTGAGAAACAGAACCTAAATGTGATTTAGGCAGATTATCCCATTAAGGTATCAGCCCAAAATCTCAGGTGTGATTGAACTTGAGGCTATTTAAAATTCCAGTGTGATTTTGTTGCTTGGACTCTGTCAACTTTTAATAAAATCCATGTATTTAAATGCCTTTCACAGGTGGATTAGAATTTGGAGAACTTTGTAACCCCTAGAAATACAGTCCTAGTTCCCTGCCTGAATTAACCTTTTTTTTTTTTTTTTTTACTTTTTTTTTGTCTCTGTGTAAAAAAGACTCTCTGCCTCAAAAGCAGGGTTACACAAACTTTCAGTACCAAAATTTGTTGGTTTCCTGGCTTTATTCAGACCCCTTTTATTGCCATGTACATGACTTTGATCCGTCCCAGACATTGTAGTGTGTGTGTATGCTTTCTCTTATATTTCTTTACATTCTTTCACCTGCTCCTGCTGCAGACATTTCTCTTTTGTACTTTGGGTCATAATATGTGAGAACAATTAAGGCTTAATTATATTTCTTTCTGATATTTTTGCCCACTTTGAATAATTAACAAATGGTAGTGAGCAGAGCTACCTTACAGATTATTACTATATAATAGATATTTAAGATGATGAAGGGCAGGCTGATGGGTTGTCCTCTGTTTTACTGGGCACGAGCTGTATGAATGATTCTTTTCCTACTTTCTGCTAATTTAGAATAGCTGTACAAGTGTGTAATTGTAGAGGTAGTAAAGCAGCTGTGACTGATTAGGAAAAGACAAAACGTGTGTGAAGATTCTGAAGATCAAGGAACAAATTCTGCCTCTTCCAATTTGAGGATTTTTTGAGAATATTAATGGCTTGCGGATGAAATGCTTTACACGGGATTCTACTGTTAATCAGGACACTTCATCTTACAGGAAAGTTTCCAGATAATATTGTTGAACTCCTCTTTCTTGACCAGTCTTGACCAGAGATTTGGCTCCAGGTCCTAGCTTTGCCTCTGGCTACCGGCCTTCTCAGGGCTTGTGACCACAGTACCCTGCTGAAGCTGTCTCTGGACTTTCCTTCATCAAGGGATGGACAGAACATGTGGGTGGTCTGGATCTTGATGGGAGCTCACTGCTGATGAGAGAACTGTAAGGTGCCACTTTCATGCAACATACTGTAGGGCTTTTGCTGATCAGGGACATCTATGACAAAACAGGTGACTGGATGCCTCAATTCCTGCTGCATTCCGAAGTCTTGAGCTCTGACAGTTAGTGCAAAGTTTTGAAACATGTAGAAAATTAATTCTCTTACCTTTGAAACTCATGGCATTTACTCTTTTCTGTGGAACAGCACCTACTAGAAGTATTGGGTGATTTATAGCAAATAGATCATTATGTAGGAGTTTGAGTTGAAGTTCCACATTTTGGAAGGACTTATTTTATTTTAGTCCTAGACTTTAAATCTTGATAATACGTTTGGAGTTGTATAAGTGGAACACACACAAAAAATAAGCTTTTGTAGTTTCAAGGATTATATCTTACCGGGATAAGATCAATGAATTTCAACATGGTAGATGGACTGTGAATCAAGGTTATAGGAATGGATTCACTGTGTTCTAGTGCCTTGTTTCAGTTTTGTCTTTATAGCTTACAAGGGATGACGTATCAGGAGTATCATTGATATGAAATGGAGATGAATTCTGTGATTTGTGGCTCAGAAGATACTGTATCTCAAGGTATTCAATACCTCTTCAAGGTATTGAAGACATTAGCTTATTTAGCACTTGGACAGTACACACCAGTTTTGAGAATTGCCATGAACCAATGAAGGAAATACAATTTAATGAATTCCAGAGGAGAATGCCGAAGTAGTTATGAGACTCTGGGTTAAAAAAAAAAAAAAAAAAGCCTTTAAGCACAAGGAAAATTAAACTGGACCTAAGAATATGCAATGAATATTGTGATATTTCCACTGTATAATTACTTAGCTTTATGTCCCCTTAGATCCTAGAATAGAATTATTTTATCCCAGATGTACCAGTTGCCATCAGGATGAATGAAAATACATCATTTTAAGACCATGTAACCAAAGCAGACTATTAGTTGTGCAGACTAGGTTGAAACCTTTTAAATAAAATATCAGGAAAAAACAGTCAAATGCGAACTCATTAGGTATGCAAAGGCCTTTGGCTTTCAGCTGAAGTTATTATGGTCTAGGTTGCTTGCCAGAAGTATTCCTGTGAATAGATTTAAGATGGAAGATGAGGAAAAGATAAATACTAATCTTTTGCAGTCATATAGGGTATAAGGATTTGGGGGTGGATCTTGATGAAGTTCAAATAAAAGCAAGTCAGACTGTGATGTTAATATATTAGGCGAGATGTTTTCAAGTGCTATGTGGATCATGCATGAATAGTGTGGGATGCTCTTTCTCCCACTTCTTCTCAGTAGGAGATGAAAAAAAACAATGACAAAGGAAATTATAAAATAAATAATAAGATTCAAGTATCTGTAGTCATTTAGAAAGGTTAGTGGTATAAAATTCTACAGATTTAGAAAATCTTTAAGCTACTTAACAGCTGAAGAACAGATATACTCTTGAAATTTATGGATATTTTCCATGGAAAGCATCTATTTCTAGAAATGTCTCTATATCAGGCACATCTGAGAGAGTTACATTTGGTAGATTGTAGCTCCTCATGATTTCCATTGCGGATAGCCGTCTCAGTAGAGGTGAAATACACTTGCATGCACCACTTTGCTTTCACAAACGAAGGTGCTCCCACAGTCTCCCGAGTCAACCAGCCATTGGCACACGGCTCTGAAGGGATGGCCTGGTGTGTGACCTGCAGTTCGGTGTCCCGGGTCTCCTGTCCACCTGCCTGCGGTTGTGGGGCAGGCTTAGGCACTCCATGGGAGCATATGGAGCCCAACGTGAGTTCCCGGTCAAAGCCAGCAGGTTACCGGTGCCAAAGCTGCACAAGTGTGGCCATCAGGGTGGTTGTCAAGTGATTGGCAGTGTAGGTGCCACAGTAGCTTCTAGTTGAAGGAAATACTACTTTTTCCCTCCAAATTTGATTTGCAGCACAAATTTTAACATGCATTATATACATTTTGACTGATCTTAAGCTCTGTAAACCCTTATTTTTTATCAGACGGTCATGCTGTAGGCAATAACCAGCCTCATGAAATAATGCTTTTAAGCTATAGTGGTAACCGACTGGAAGAAAGTGACTGTTAACTTATCATCAGGTTAAGTCTTTCACAGACATTTTGGCATTAGGCAGTGTGAAGGGGGTAGTAGAGATTCACTATTAATTTCTGGTTTTATTGCAGTAGGATATTCCAGAGCACAGCTGAGTAAAGCCAAGAGTGCAGGGTGTCATGCAGGGCTGGTTGAGCACCACAGTGGTTACCTTGCAGCTTGTAAAGCAACTTTGAAGTGGGAACAGTCTCTTTTCCTCTTCGCTGACATAGGGCAAGTAGGAGTGGGGAGTCTGGCATTAATAAACCTTTCCCCACCTTAAAGTCTTCCATGCCTGTCAGGAGCCTTAGACAGAATTTATATTGCTTAATTAAAAAGGGCCAGGGATTGATCCATAGCCAAATGGGACTATATCTGGCTCATATCCACCTTGCTTGCAGTTCACATCCTCTCTAGCAAATTTGGCTAGCAGAGAGATGGCAGAAGTGGTCCAAAGCAGTTTGGTGCTTGACTTTTAAAGTGCTTATGGACCTGGTGCTACTTCTGTTTAGCCAAAAAGGACCAGGAAAGCCCTTTTCATCTCCCTGAGGAAAGTTAGGAGGCTTTCTACTTATAGGGGAAATAACTTATACCCTCCAGCCTTGGAGTGGCAATATACCTAGGCTGCCAACAGGGTATGACCCCATCCCAGCCAAGCAAAGAAGATGTTAGAGCCACTGCAGAAGGAATAAGTGAATCCTGTGAGGAAGGAGCACTAGAAAAGCGCTTTACATGCATGGTTAAACCCATGAAAAGCTTCTGCTGGAGAAAGAGCGGAATATCCAGCTTCGAGTCTGGCTTTTAGCTGGTCAGCACCAGTGAGTAACCAGTTGTTTTACAGCACTTATATCTCCCATTTGTTGGGACTTTGACAACCAGCATAGGTAGCTCCACATGCTAGCGAAAGGGCATGTATTTCCCCTGCACTGCCACTCTCTTCCTTTATGCAGTTGTGAGGAGTGAGGGTAAAGAACAATTTTTATGTATTACTGATGCTTCATATATTTGAGTTATATTGGGTATTTTCAGGTTAAATCTGATCATGGTCTGTGAATTGAAAAAGTCTGTTTTAGTCTGATAGGATGCTCCAGTATCTTTGTGTGTATTTTGCCTATATTAATGATAATTAGAAATAATAGACAGGTTTTATTTTACTTTGTTTGAAATGGTTTGGGGAAGAAAAAAAGCCGTTTATAGCCTGCTTGGAATCTCTTAATTCTTTTCTCTGAGGATGCAAGGGATAAGTTTACTCTTGCATTTAATGCTAAATACTGGGTTGAATTTAAGCCCTGCAGACTTCTTCTTTCATGAATTCATGGAAAAGCTTGTAGCCTAAGTGTTCCTTTACAAATTTCACATCCAGAAAAAAAAATTGTCGTTTAATCATGAACAAAGAATAATGTTGCAATTAGGAAAAAAAGAGGTTTTGTGTTTGCATTAGCACAGTAAAAGCAATTGTGGAAAGCTCTGATGATGGGACATAACTCTGTGTTGCTTCAAAATAGGGCATAGTGCCACACTACCTTTAGCGTGCAGGTTTGCCCCAAAGAGCCAGGATTTAGGTAACCGCTCTAAACACTGCGCCTAGGCTTTAGAAATCAAGCCAAAGCTTCTTATCCGGTAAATTCTTCTTTTTTTGCATTTTGGGAATAAAAGATTCTCACTATAAAGTAGGTCAGTTTGGGCCAGACTAATTGCTTTGAGATTCTTTCCAAGAGCTTAAATACCTGTTCTTCATTTCCCCTTGCAAGCTGGGGAAAAAGTTTATTTTTGCCTCCTTATTCACAGTGTCCTTCTTTTGGGTGCGCCAAAAGAATTGCTCTTAATACTCATAGTTTCTGGATAGTTACTTGTTGCTTTACACTGTAGTTCCCATGGGACCATTCTTGTGATGGGGGTGATTGTTGCCTTCAGAGAAGAGAAAACCCCCTTTATATCGGGGATGAGGGGAGACGGTTGCTTTTGACAACTGCTTCATGTTTCCCAAATCTCTGTTAAATTTAGATACAAAAGGCTGTGGAGTCTTAGACTCTACTCAAATCCTTTCTTGCAAGACCACCACTTTCTGGTTTCCATAATGAGTTGCCCCTGTTCCCCAGGGAGATAGTGATTTTCTTGTATAGATTAAGAGGTTCTGTGTTTAATCAGCGATTACTTCAATAATTCCCACAGCAATGGACTCAGCCTGCTCCATCTTGTCTATTTAAACTTAGAATGACTAATTTGCCAAACAGCTGTGTCTTCCCCAGTGTGCATCCAGGGGTATTTACGTATCATAAAAAACTAATCCAGAGCTGCATAAACTACATGGAACAAGTGGCAAATGAACAGCTGGGATGGAACAACTCTTACTCACTGATGTTGGCTTCGGGTTGGTTGGTTCTGCTTGTGATCTCCAATGAAGGACATGGAGGCAAATACATAAAATGAAAGGTTTTCCTAAGTAAGCAGGAATTTCTAATCCTTTTGAAAAATCTTTCTAAATAAAGGATATAGGAGAAGGAAAGCACAAATGTTGCAGTATACAAATTAGAAAAAAGTTCACCTAGTGATTTCCCGTCCTCTGATGTGTGGCACTAATATTTTCACCCTGAGGGGACTGCGCAGTATCCTAAGTCCTTGACATTTCTTTTCAATCTAGTGCAGAAATATGAGGCCAGTGCAGAGTATCTGGTAGATGTTGATTCTAATAGTACTTTTCAGAGTAACATTAAAAATTCTAATTCCTTCAAGCTTGCTTTAGATACAGTGGTGAGTTTATAAAAGTTAACACTTTTATAAAAGAGCATTGGTGGAGTGGCTGTTGAGGCACCCACTAATTCATATTTGTCCAACATGCTTTGCGCAGTGGATTGCAGCACACGCTTCAATTTATTATGAAATAAAAGAGCATTAACAAAATAAAATTGAAAACTCTCACTTGAAATTCAATGCCTTTTGAGTTAGGAGAGCAGTTAAACCAAAAGCGCTTATGCATGATACTAAGCACTGGTTTTTGGATCCTCTTTCTGTGCCTAGGCTTTTTGAATGAAGACTGCAGTGATGACTGAGGCAGTAAAGCAATGATTTCTGGAGAGTGTATTGGAACCGATTATGTGCAATTTGTTTAAATTAGTGGCGAGCGGTACTACATTAACAACTGTCTTGGTGCTAATAAGTAATAGGAGTGTCCCGAATGTGGTACTTCGTGTACTCAAGCTGTACCTGTGCTTCAAGAGGAGCCAGATCTTTCGTTCACATGCAATATTTTAATGCAGCTGGAGTTTTCTTGCAAGCTCATTTTACAACTCTTTGTGTTTGCATTCTTCTCTTTTTTGGTCAGGTAGTTCTGAACAAACAACTAGCATAGGCCATGCTAGTTACCACACTATTTTCAAGAGCATAAATAAGCCATTGCTCCTACATTTTCTGTTGTAGCCCTGTTAAGGCAACATTTTGGTCATAGATGGACTAGGTGTACCACAGCTACCCCAGGTGCATAGTTATCTTATTAGAGATTAAGTAGTATTTTAATTAAAATATATCAATCCTATTCTATTTAAGAGCTATTAAATTTGTACTTTGCATATCCCCTTTTTTTGTCCAAGAAGATGTGGACATAAGAGAATCTATTGTTTCAAGGTGATGGTTTTTATTGCTGTCCATCTGCTTTTCCCCCCCTCCTTCTTCCCTCTGCTTTCCCTTCCTCCTCTCAAATATATTTGTTAGAGGCAAAGTGAAAAATCCTGCTGCAGAGCAACCAACTGGCAAATTATTCCACCTGGGAATGGGATTTGGAGCATGGCTTTGGCGCGGTGCGCTCCACTTCTGTGGGTGCGTTACAAAAGCTTCTGTCAGTTCTCATCTTTCACCTTGGCAGCGGCCCTGGGAGCCCTGTGTGCTTTAAATCCTCACGGTTTCAGGGAGGCTGAGAGCTAGGATGCCTCTGCTGTGCTCAGTAACAGCTCAGAGGGGTGCTTTTTATGTGCCGTTCAGGGGTGAGAGGGGATGCCCAAAGCAGCTCTGGGTGCTATAAGGACAGAAACCTGTGTTGGGAGGAGCGAAGAGATGCTGAACTTCCAGTTTATTTTTCTGTGGGGCAGATACCGCCCTTCTGAGAGCAAACGCTGCTCAGGACAAATTAGGGTGGGTTCTAATAGCAGTTGGGAAGGGGAAAAGGCTGCTGGAAGGTCTCTGGAGAGAGCACGGGCTCTGCTCGCTGCAGCATCCAGCCTGCGTGCGGAGGGGATTTGTGTGAGATGAGTGTGGAGAGAAAGGAGTCAGGACAGCAAAGCCGCTGGTGTCCAGCTGTCCTGCAGATGATCTTGGGGCAGGGTGCCTGACACACTGCGTTTCTTGGCTCTTATTGTTGAAGGGTTTTCTGCTGTGCAGGAGGCAAACCAATAAAGGTAGTTTGAACTTCGTTACGGAGACTCTGGCTGCACTTTGGTGAGAAATGCGAGAGAGTGAGCCTCAGTTTCCTAACCCAGCATATGTTCCACACTCAGTGTTCGCTCTACTCCTCTCCCTTCCTGCTCTTCTCAGGCTCACAGACACCCTGAGTTTGTTAATACTCATGAAATGACCTCTATCTAGATCCTTCTTCATTATGCTGCACCATTTTTTGACCGCATCCACTTGATTTCTGGGAATGAAGTATAACACAGTATTTAAGAATATGATGTCCAAATGGAAGTCACCTGGTCATATTTATGATGGCTGTGCAAGGACCCGTAAAAACATTTAAAGGTCAATCCTGGGTGTTAGTGTCCTGATATGCCCATAGTTTGACATGTCCAAAGAAGCATGAAGGATTTTCCAGTGGATATTAGTTCTACTGGACTTCGGTTCTTTGCAGATAAATTTTACTTTTAAAAGTCTTGTGATAATTTGAGAGAGAAATATGTTCATGTACATGTTATACAAATGCCCATTCTCCTGCTGTTAACAGAGCACAAAGTGTTCTTAGAGTTAAATATTAATGACAGAATCAGACTTACAATTTAGCTGTCCCGTCTTGTAATATTAGTTGGGGTAAAAAAAAAAAAAAAAAAAAAAAAGGGTTTGATTTGGAGCAGTTAAAGCCCGACCCAAAGCTGTTCTCAGACAATAGAAACACTCCCTTTGTCTCCAGTGTCTTGGATGAGGTTTCAAGAGGAATATTCCCTGTATTAATTTTAATACATGGGATTTATTCAATTAGCAAAAACATAAAATAGAAGGTGTGATTGGCCTGTTCGACTTCAAGGGATGTTAGTATTCATTTTCTTACCCAGCTTTTCCCAGACATATAGTTTTACCAATATGTTTCTGTATCTTAATTGTTTTAAAGAAGAGCCTGATCATTCCAAGGTTGCATTGATTCAGTAATAGTAGGCTCAAGCCCCTGTTAGTGTCTCACTATTTTTATGTCAGTGTATCACTTTTCAGAGGTGAATTTGCTAACCTCTGATAACATTACAAGTATACAATTAGAACAGCAAAAAGCTGTACAGGTTTGCTGTATTAAGATGAATAATTCTTGCAAAAGATCTTATTGTATTTATCCTTTAGAAAGCAAGCAGTTATTCTTTCTGAGTGTCCCTCTTCCCACCATGTTTTGCCTTTCCCTCTAGTCTTGTAAGCAGGAACAAATGTACTGGAGATTGCTTTTTCTCCCTCTCTGCAGGTTTGGGCTCTTCTTAGCCCTTGCTATACCTCAAGAGACCTAGATAAGGACTGATTTTACCATATTAGCTACTCACAATACGGCACGCTCACACTGAGCTACGCACTGCACATTCTGCGCCTAATCAAATCTCAAGCTGTAGCATTAAAGAACTGTATATGAAAAGGTGGCATTTTGTACCTGGTGCAATTCAGAAACTCCTGCCTAAACTGGTGTTTTCCTTCATGTACCATGTGGTAAATACAAATGAATGGTCTTGGCTACATACAAGTCTGAGGAGATACTGACATTGCTGGGCCCAAGTTGCCATTGGTGTAAACAGACAAAACTGCATTGATGTGGCAAGAGGAATTGTGTCTTACAAGCTGGCACTGAATGTAGCGCAGTCTGTCTAAGTAGTCCAGTTAGGGATGGCTCCAGTGTCCTAATATAATAAACAAATGAATAAATAAATAAATAAAAACTAGAGCACAAGACCTTATAAATAACTTGGCATGTATTTGCATGTCATTTAGAGAGTAAAATGTTTAGGAAGTAAAACTGAACATTTGGGGTGTTTGTATTACTCAAAGAAGAAAAATGTTCACATTTACTAAGCAGCATAAAAAGTGAATTCATTTAATTTATTTCTATTTTAGCCAAATTTATTTATAGAGGTAGGAATAATATTATTTGTACCTGATTGATGTCTTTCAAAAGTTAGCAATGATCATTGTTTACTGTAGCTAACCTTGGTCCTAAATAAATTACTTTGTTTTTCTAGATGTTTAAAAAAGTTTCAGAGATGCAAGGAGGATAATGCTTCATGTGTCTTATCAGTGGCTTGTTCTCTCTTTTTCAACAAATAGGTCACAGTAGCTACAGAAGCAGTGGCACTGAAGACTTGGCCATATATAATTTTCATTTTCAGAACCAAGATTGGAAACCTGTCTCCCTTGAAATACTTTGTCAGGGACAAAAAAAAAACCCAGAGATAATGTCATCATACAGTTAAAATAGAATTTTGGATAGCTGCTGTTCTTCATCCCAAGAACCTGCGGTACTTGCTGCTTTCTGTCCAAATTCAGCATCTCACTAGGCAGTGGCAAAGGATAGGGCTTTATTAGCCAGTGCTTCTGCTTCATCTGCATAGTATTGCCATCGTCATGAAAAATAGAACTAAAAATATGTGCTGACTGTGCCAGATGCGTTTCATGAAAATCCCCATACAATAGTGTGCACTCATTCAAACACTGCTATTCGCATGGCCTGGTAAGTGCTAGATTATACTTAGCTCTGCACTTGACATAGCAAAGACAAGGCAGCACCCAGGTTTTTCTCTCGTTTTCCAGCAGAGTGACTGGCACAAACTTATTTCTTGTATTCTGGATGTGGAAGGATGTCCAGGAGGTTGATTCCCAACGAGGTGGGAAAAACCCATCCTCCATCTCCGTTTGCAGTAGCGGGAAGGCTAAAGCTAGACTGCAGCACGTCGAATAATACCCGAGTCCTTCCAGTTACAACAAACCTGATTCAGATGACACATGGAGCGCTGTATTTTTTGCTGATTAAAAAGGCGGTTCATTCCCCAATCACCAACATGCGGGATACAACCCCAGAGCCAGCACTCTGCTTTGACAGAGATAACATGTAAAACTGGGCTGCAGCAGTTCATAGTATTTTCTGAAGGTGTTATGTGACTGAGCTTGTGCTTCTCGCTCCTCACTCACTTGTCCCTTATCATAGCAGGTAGGTCCACTTAAAGTGTAATGAAAGGTTTCTGTTTTCCTTTGATTTCTCGGCAATGGAAGCCACTGTCACACATTGAACTTTACCACTTGTGGAAATTAAACTAAGAAAAACAAGTTACAGGATTTTTTTTCAAATGTTTGACAAATACTGACTTTTAGTGGCCATTGCTTGCGGGTGTAAGCAGACAGGTGAATGACAGGGTGCTTTTAGTATCCTTCAGATTAGGCCATGCCTCCCGACTGGCATACAGGTGCTAGATACAACAGTTGTAGGGATGACGGGGGGTATTGCCTCCTCTGTCGCATTGCAAGCACTCATTCAGAGCTGTGCATCGCTTGTATCGAGACAGCTGTAAGACTGCCCATGCAACACGGGCAGCAAGGTGGGAGTGTATTTTCTGCTCTTGACGCTTGAGTGAGGGTGACTTTGGCAGCCGACAAGTGCGGGAACAAAAAATGACCTCCTGTTTGTTGCAGAGTCGAAATCACTCAGTTTTCCAGTGTTTCTAGCATTTGCTTTTAAGACCATACCTTTGTGGGTGGCTGTGGCCTGAAGGTTGTGCACGGGTATCGGATCTATACGATGTGAAGCATGGCCCTGCGGATAGGCAGTTTCTTGGGCAGCTCTCTGCTTTGCTGGTTCGGGCCAGAAATGCTGTTTAACGTGAACACCGAGGGGCTTGGATGACGGTGGGAGAACAAAGAAGGAAAGTCATGCCCCAGTTCGTGCGACCACAATCTCCTCTTGCTGCGCACACGAAAGGAGATTGCCTGGGAGTCACAGGCATGGATGGCTCTGTATGATGAGGGGACGTGTCTGACAGCTCCCCTCTGCTTAGGCTACTGCAGCAAGATAGCAAGAGCCTCAGGAGAAAATTGAGCCAAAACCCTGGCCGTAGAGCAGAGTCTCAGCTGATGAAACTGAAAGGTTTTTTTGCATCAGTGATACCGTGGAAATTTGCTCCTGTCTCAATGGCACTTCCCTCCCAGAACTACAGTTTAATCTAGTACCTGAAACAAGTGCATTACTTTTGTTTTTTACCCTTTGCTTATAAAAATAATCAAAAGTGCTCCAGAATATTCGCAGCTATAGTGGTATTAAGGAGAAGAGGTAAAAATTGTTGGCTAATTTCATTCATAATTCCAATCATTCAGATTTTTTTTTTCCAGGGAAAATATTACGGAAGTCCAAGTTATGCAAACTAGCATTATGCAAAGTATCAAATGTGCAGCATTTGTACTTTCATTATATCCTTTAAAATAAGGTTCATTTGGTAGTGTTCTGAAGGCTTTGAAAGAATAGAGCATGACCAGAAACTCTGTATTTCCCTGTATCTGTATATGGCAGATGATGGAAATTTTAATTTGTAATATGCAGGGATTTTATTCCAGATGTAAAGAGAAGAGACAGCCAAAAAAAAAATGAATTGCTTTAAATTGGATGTATCCATCCATGGTCATAAATTATTTTGCGGATATTAATTAAGACTTCCAACATTTCTATAGACTAAGGAAATCATACTAACCTCTAGAGACAGGGAAGAGAGGAATAGAAAAGTATAGTGACTTAATACTTTTTCATACTCTTTCTAACACCACAATCTCATATTTTTTTTTAAGTGAATAACTATAAAACTATGTTTTGCTCACCAGCTTTACTACCGCAGACTCCAGATACCTGAAATAAAGAAAACAGCTATCAGGGATGTGAGGCAGTGAAACTTGCTGCATGTAATCAGAGTGCTTGTATTCAACTTGTTTTTGCTGCTCGCTGACAATACTTGTCAATACAATAATAAAGAAACCAAACGACCAAATTAAAATATGGTAAATGGCAACAAAATCAACCATTTAGATGCTAGGTCTAATTGACTTTAGCAGGTTATATTGCTTCAAATGTAACAGTAGAATTAAATCCCTTGGTTTGTTAGCTGTGGTACCAGGACGGAATAAAAATCTCTGATATACAGCAACTTCCTGATGGTGTTAACAGTTAGGTTTGCATGTAACAGATACTGTCACAAATATTAATTATGATTAGATTTAGAGTTTAACTAGTTGTTTGTCTCTTGCTTTTTGTTTGCCCTGACCGTCGCCTGAGAAAGGATCCCTGCAGGAGCACGGTCTCCCTGTCCCAGTGCCGCATATCCCAGGCAGTTTTAGAAAGGTGGCAGGAGCAAATGGGGAGAAAATTGTCCCTGTGCACTGATTACAATTCTGGGTGCGTGCACAGTGCAAACAGAGTTTTAGAGACGTTAGCTGGTAAATTCTAGCAAATCTATTATAAATACAGTTTGAGGTTTTGTGTGGCTTGACATCACGACGCTTTAGACCTTTTCAGAAGAAAGAGTGAACGGTTTCTCAAATATAAGCAAGACATGCTTCCAGACAGCTCCAGCTGAAACTAATCAGTCTCAGGAGGGCTTATTAGTTGAGGTGTGATTAGAAAGCAAGCCGTCTGTATGTACTTGTGTTGTTCCATGCCCAAGTGAATAATGTTTCCTATAATGTGGTGTGCTCAAGGCTGAGATACAGAGACATCCAAGTGGCTCCAAGCGAAGCTGCCTTGACCCGTCTGAGACTGGTGCTAATCTGGTGCTAATAAACCCTGATGGATGCAAACTGATGCTTAGCCTGGAAGAGGACTTGTCTTCTCCATGAACTGAAAGCAATTTTCTAGGTACCAGCTCCTAAATAGGAGTTCAGTCTCCAAACTCTTTTGGGGCTGTTATCCGTACTTAACTACATAAACTTTTCTGTGGGTTTTGACAGGAGAAATGGTTGCAGTTGCTATTTGAGTTGATGGTTAATGTATGTGAACTGATAAAAACATGCAGGATTCTTATTATTTATTTGTTCACAGATTTTCTTTTCTATCATTGTGTTTCCTGCTTTCTTTGCTTAGGTGGCAACATGAATAGGCACTGACTTAGGTATTTCTTTTGTGGTACAACTCTGTGCTCTATTTTTATGAACTAGAGTGACCAAGTTATTTTAAGCTCTAAGAGGAAAATGAAAAATAAAATTGGTGTTTCACCACAAAGGTGGATGTATTTGATTTATGACTCTTACTTTGAATGTTTTATTACTTTTGGGCCTAATGGGTAGTCTGAATGGAAGAGTTATTTTTGTCAAATGTACGTAGGCATGTTGAAGTGCTGAAGCTGAACTGGTACAGCCACTGCAACATTCCTCATTGTGAACTTTCTGAACAGGAGCCTGAGTTTTGCACTGCTGTTCTTTTTAGAAAGTGCTATACAGCTACCGAGGACACTATATGGAAGCCTTGAAATGAGGTAGAAGAAATTGTTAGGCTGTGAGAAAGGAATTTTAGTGATCTGATATTCACTCTGAGCAAAACAAAGCATTCGAAAAGATGCCTGAATTATTTTAAAGAAAATTTAAAATCTCTGGGACTGTAGAAAGCAATTTGATAAGGCTTTTCTCATAGTATTTTTTCTGTGGTTTATATTTATATTTCTCTACGGTACATATTTTTGGAAAAGAAGATGTATACCTTCTGAACCACAAGAGATAAAGTAGGAAAAGTTTTAGCTTTAGCTTGTGGACACACACATACATTTCTTGTGCATGTTTATTGCAGACTTTCTGTTTTTATTTCTGTGGCACATCACGTCAACGATCATGCCAGTTCACATATTGATTATTCGCTTGGGATACGGGATTATCTGCACACAGGAGGCAGCATCTCAGAACCAAGCGCGTCTGTAGGGCCAGAAACCCTGACCCCGGCCTCCTGCCCTAGCCCTGCCCACAGCTCCGTGGTTCCCAGCCTCAGGAGACACGTCCTGCTCGGCCCGGCGGACTGGCGCAAAGCGCGTCGGCTGCCAGCGTGTGACAAGTGATGAAATGAAGTCTGAGCGGCAACGGCATTTCTGGCCTTCTGTCATCAGCTCCCTGCTCCCGCTGGAGCGGGGCAGCCGTCAGCGNTGCACACAGCCATAACCTTCCCGCTCATTAAGGAGGCAGCATCTCAGAACCAAGCGTGTCTGTAGGGCCAGAAACCCTGATCCCGGCCTCCTGCCCTAGCCCTGCCCACAGCTCCGTGGTTCCCAGCCTCAGGAGACACGTCCTGCTCGGCCCGGCGGACTGGCGCAAAGCGCGTCGGCTGCCAGCGTGCGACAAGTGATGAAATGAAGCCTGAGCGGCAACGGCATTTCTGGCCTTCTGTCATCAGCTCCCTGCTCCCGCTGGAGCGGGGCAGCCGTCAGCGCCCGCGTAGGTGACATTCTGGCTCCTGTCCCGCGCTTTGAGCCCTCGGGCCGTGCGCGAGTCACGCAAGGCTGGGACAGGTGGCCAGAAGCTCCAGCTCTCCGGGCTGGGGCCTTCTCTCCTGCTGCCTCCTGGGGAGATGGATGGAAGGAGAGGAATGAACTGTACGGAAGCGTCCTGCTTCATTCTCTGGATGCTTGAATAGAGACGAAGCTGAAAAAGAATCTTTTTAATTCCCACTGCTGTATTTTTTTTTTTCTTCTGGTTCTTAGCTCCTAAACAGCCCCAAATAAAATACCCTCGTATCAAATGAAAATTGGATTATACTCATTTGGAGGGAGGGAAGGAACAAGAAAGCAGGCTTTATACTTCGACAGGATTCAATGTAGACTTTTGCAATATTTGGTAAGACTGTGTATTCCAGAGATGCAGCTAATCAGATGTGCATGCAAATTCAGGGAGGGCTGCCAGTTTTCTAGAATATATATATTTTTTTGCTTTGCTACAATTATGCGGCGTAAAAATTGGCCCCTGGTGGGAAGCTACTGACAGCTCAGCCGTTGTGCTCGGGCGCTGGCTGCGCGAGGGCGGCGGGACTGCCGCGTGGGGACGGCTCCGCGCGGCGCTTCCAGCTGCGGCAGCTGCTGCTCGGGGCCCCGGGGCCAAGAGGGTGTCCGGCTGCGTGCGCTGCGGGGCACATCGCGAGAGCAGCTGGGGAGGAAAGGAAAGGGATAGGGATCGAATTGGTCTAAAATTGGATGCATTCCCAAGGGATGGAGAGTGGGACAGGAGCAGCGCCTGGCGCCCGTGTTGAGGAAGGCATGAGGTTGGGGACTGCAGAGAGCAGCACCCGGGGCAGGAGCCCGGGGAAGCGTTCTGCCAGGTAGCAGAAGCGGAGTTGGTCCATAAAGAGACCCATTCCTTCCAGTGAATGGCACAATCCTGGGCAAAACAGCTCTTCTTAGCACTGTGACTTTGTTTTGGCATGTGGATCTTATGAATCTGGTGAAACTATATATTTTTGCAAAATTTGAGGAAATTCACAGTGAGGACAAACGAGAAGGCAATAAAGCACTTTTGAGTTTTTCTCTAATTCTATGCTGTTTAAGTCCTTGAAGAGGTTACCTTCTTATTAACTTAATGCTTTACTTATTTGGCTTTTTGGCAGAACACCTGATTACTCCTGTCAGATATTAGCCAATTGATATTAAAATCCTATAACAAGTTTATTGAATTTAGAAGATAAATTTGTTATATGTGGTTCATTTTCCTTTAGATTTTTGCATATGCTTTTCTTAATTTGGAAGCAGTAGTAGATCTTAATTAGCTGACATTATTTACCATCGAGATCTTGGTGAGTGGATACACAAGTCAACCCTGGAAAATAAGGCTGTAGGGAGATTGGGTCAGTACATGTGCTTTGACTGATGCCAAATGTTAACTGGAAATAGACCTTTGCTGACTTATTTGTCACATTACAGGCTCCCGTTTTGTTCTGTGGTCTGAGTTTAAATGTCAAACCATAGTAGATGGCCAGTAAGAGCCAGCTGCAATGAAGGAAGTTGTCATTTTTCATAGTGGGAGTGAGTAGCTAAACAACTGCTGCTAAACAACTTGGAGAAATGTTAGGCTGACTATTTTTATTGCTGTGCACTGTGTGAGGCCTCCTGTATTTGGGCAATGCATAAAAAAACCCAGCAAATCTGATCTCTCTGTCTACTGCGCTCCCATTTTGCATGGTTGTGAACTGTAAGAGGTACAGGAGGAAGGCCAGTCACTTTATTGATCTTGAATTACATACTTTCTTTGTCCTGTGACTTTCAAAAACCAGCCCTATTGGAAACCAAGATGCTTCACCATCACCGTATCTCTTGGTAAAATACTGATTGAATTCTAGGCCAGGAGAGACTAATGAAAACGAAGACCGAGCAGTGGGCCCCTCATCTAGCTCAGCTGAAGCAGCGGATGTGCAGGAGATATGCCATGTGGGCCTGAAGCAGCCTTCTTTGCCTGGTGTCACGGTTGCCATCATCCTGGATGCCTCTTTTTTGGAAGACAAGGTCCATGGACAGAGGCAGAATCTATCCCTACGCACCTGGCTGAAAGGCCCTTTGTTCCCAGCTCGAGCTGCTCTGCCTTGGGCTCTCAAACCTAGCAGGGAGCAGCCGTTCTGCCCGCTCTTCGGGTGCCGCAGAAGGGTGCTATCACATGCTGTAACAGAAACGGTGAGATTTGTTGCTTGAGCTATAATTCCGTAAGTGTGAATGCTTTTGAGTGCTAATTTTAACTTGGAGACCAAAGACTCAAGGACTAATTTTAACTTAAAGCCTCGATTCTTTGTGCTGAGGAATTAAAGCTGGGATACATTCAAGGGACGTTATAAATACAGTGTGCCTATCCTAACTGTTTGCTTTCTATTTTGGGCTTGTAGTAAGTATTCAACGGAGCGGTTCCTTTTGTAAGGGGATGTTGACTTTTTTGCAAGTTATAATCGAAATTGAGAGATTGCAAACTGTAACTTTGTGCTAGGTGCGTGGTTATGCTGTCTGTTGAAAGAAAGAATGGCCCAGAAAACCATGTCTGGTACTGCAGATTTTGTATATATTTTAAGGTCTGCAAGGGCAGGCAGTATATCAAAGCTGCTGAATAGCAAATGAATCACTCATGTATTTGCTATGAAACTATTGAAGATAGACAAACTGTTTGGTGTTTATGCAGTGGCAATAGCCCATATTTTTCTTTTACACAAACAGGAGAGAATCAGAATGAGCTTAATGCTGTGACAAATACACACTATTTTTCTTCTTTAGAGCCTTGTCAACTTTTTTCAGAAATATAGTTTCTTTGATTTGGATTAAGGGCTAGGAACAGAGCCAGGATAAAGTGCTATCTTCTCATTTCTCCCTGTCCTTAGTTTGACTATGATTAGTCAAAGTATCTTAGGGATAACTACAAAAGCAGGGCTTTTTTGGTTTGTGTGTTTTTTTTTTTAATTTTATTATTGCAGATTGTTGATGAAAAATAAATGTGGGAATCAGGCTCATGAATGGACATACTGCAAATCTGATGAATTATGCTGGTGCAGTCATCAGAAGAGACATTTGGCATGAGACCTGTCAAATTAGCTGAGATTTTGAATTTTGAGTATCCAACGTATGATACATTCCTGCAATAGAGAGCTTATTAAAAATCTATTGGAGAGAATGCATATGCATTAAAACATCCTCAAAAGAATATTGAACAATGAATGCATTTATGGAAAACATGTTCTGTTTCTAGGCAATTCTTGTTGAGTAATAAGTGCTAAATTTGACTTAATTGCTCACTATTATTATTTCTCACTGTTTCATGTGGTAAACCCATTGAAAATGACCTAATTTTGTGAATTGAGGATTAAGTGAAAAGAAAATGAAACAACAAGTATGGTTTATACTATTGTGCACTGAGAAATGCATTCTAATGCCCTTTATAAAACAAAGATTACACCAAAATACCTTGGTAAATCTTTTCTGAAAAATAGAGAGACTCTAATGTATTGTGTTCGTATGAGGTAGGCTGGAACTGTGCAGTCAGTGTGTGAAACCAGTGTGAGAGTTTCAATCTTCCTCTGATTTTGTGCCAAAGCCACCTCATTTGATTTGGCTCTAAAAGAGTGTCTTATTATTGGTGCTCAAGAAATAAAGGAGCCCGGTGTGAGATGAGCTGTATTGCTCTTCTGAACTGCTCTGTTGGCCATAGAAACCCATGTGCCTTAACCAGCTAGTCAGCTTAGACTTTAAAATAGACCTTCCGGCGTTTTATGTGGTATGATTAAGAAGAAGAGTTTTTTTCTTAGGTGGTGAATATATTCATAACTGCTTTATTAGGCCTTTGAGGAATCTAGTCTGCACATGTGGAATGGCATGTCCAGGCTACAGAAAAGGTGTAATGATGTATGCAATATCTTGCCTAATTTGGCAAGTTCTGTTCATGAGAAATGATTTATATATTACCATGTCTGAGCAAAGTGAAGCACATGCTCAGTAAGGAAAATGGACTGGTCACATCCTTGTCTTGTACTTAAGACTTCTGATATAAATGTTTTTTTCTTTTATTGTTCCTTGTTTTGGAAATGCATGAAATGTTCCTGAAGTTTAACATAATCCCTTAATATGGAAAAACAAAGCATATTAACTACTTCATCCTTTCCCAAGAGTGAGAAGCGCATGTTGCATAATGTGTCGTTGGAGTGCTGCTCCTTTTTAAGTAATACATAGGGTTGCTCTCTGTGTTTATGCTAGAGAGGAGTCAAAGAAATGCAACTTGCAGTTGAAGAGGAAAGTGCTGGGTCTGTGGCAGCTGTTAGCTCCTGGCACTGGTCATTCTGCAGTCAAAGATGAGCAGAGCTCTGCCTGGATTTGATGCATTTTGCTGTGGAAAACTTTACTGTAGAAAGGTCTGTTGTGTCAGAGGACTGGAGTTATTGATTGTGATGTTCTTTGCCATTGAAGTTCTAGATATCTTGATGTTAAGCTGTTGAGTGCTGTGGAAGGAGGAACATATAAATATGTGTACATGTATAGACACACGCATGCATGCATGCGTACATATACATCACCTTTTCAAATCCTGTCTGGATTTAAGTATTTTATGCAGTTATATGGGCTATCACATGAGAACATGTAGAGGTATCTGCCCAAAGGTAGGGTTTCGTGCTTATATACAGCTGATTATGCCCTGTTGCCTTTGCACACAATACCTCTGTACTGCCTGACGTGTCAAGAGGTGCAGTTAAAAGGTGAGCTTTCAGATTAGCTATTCGTATCTGATAAGACTGGAAAAAAGAGGAGGGGACCTACTGGATTTAAATTTCTAAGTGCACGCACCTGCAGTTTTGATATAAATGAATGCAGTTATAATTAACATGGTCTTTCTATAACATTTTCTGTTCGTGCATTTAGAATTGAACAATGAAGTAGAAGGGTAACCTTTATATAAGTCTTTCTTCAAGAATGTTTTCCTTTGGGAGAGTCTGAAATCCCTATTTTTACTCATAGACATAATTACCATTATGTGTAGTCTATATGGCAGCCCGCTCCTTTTACTTCACCTTTTTTTTAAAGAGTAATTGTTAAGAAAGATATCTTCTTTCTAGGTATAATTTGCTAAGACAGAACAGCATCCATCCATAATTGAGGCAATATAGCAAAAGAAGTGAATAGGATTACAACAAGTGCTCATGAAGGATGAAGTTCTAATTCTGAATTTCAAAAGCATGTATTTTTCTTAAAGTGCAGTAATTTTTGACAGGTGACATACTAAAGATTTGTATTTGATTTAATATAATCTGGAATAAATTGGAGGCACATTATAGTAATGTGCAGCTGGCATAAATAAATTAAGGATCAGACTATGTATTGAGTCTTTAACTACAGGAGAAATAAGTAATCAGTTAATGCCTTAACTTCTGGTTTACATGTAATCTCTTATAAAAATGGTAACATACTAACATTTTAGCTGCATCATGAAAGTATTATTGTGTATTTCTTTCACTTGATTCAATACGTATTACTGTTAAATAACCAAATTAAGCTCAAAAAAGAAGTTTGTTTTATTTTGTGTTAACTGAAGTCTGTGTGGGGTGTTCGGTAAATAAGTACAAGATTCTGTTGTGTTTCTGGTGCTCAAGAACCACACTTCATTTATTAGCAATGAAGTTCCAACCCGCTGCCGGTTGCAGGCAGTCATGGTGTGCCTGTACTCACAGGTTGCCCATGGAGGTTGTCCAGGTTCCACCTTGTGTGGACAAAACCCTGAGCAACCTGCTCTGACCCCAGAGCTGACCCTGCTGTGAGGAGAAGATGGCACTGGAAATCTCCTGAGGTCCCAAATTCTCCTATGACCTCCGTAGGTGTTAAGAATCAGATTCCTGTTCAGACACCCATGATGGTCTGGTAGCTGCCACCTCAATCCCATGCACACAGGAGTGTGCTACGGCCCTCGTGTCCTCACTGCAGGAGGGGATGCTGCGACAAGCTGGCACAAAACTCACAAAACTTCAGCCATGATGTGTCTGGAAGATGATGCCAGCACCATTCAGCCGGCCACGAACCTCTCCTGTATATTAAATCCCTAGTAGGGATGCACGCTATGTGGCTACTATGCTGCTAAAGGAAGAATGGGATCTAAGCATGAATTGGACAAAATCTCTGAGTTGTTCAAAATGCTATCAGACTGTCACAGGCCCTTACGGTCGATTTTTACAACATTTTTTGCTGTATTTTTTTCCTCTCCTCTCCTCTCCTCTCCTCTCCTCTC
>VWPW01021838.1:354719-515683 GCA_013389825.1 Crypturellus undulatus
CTAAACTTGAATTAATCTTCTGAGTTGTTCAATTTGCTATCATATTCTTCCTTCCCTTTTCTGTCCTTTTTTTCTCTACTTTTCTCTTTTTTCTTCTCCTCTCCTCTCCTCTCCTCTCTCATAATAAGAGGTGGTTGAACAGAACTAGTTCTTTATTGCACTAGAAAACTTTCACATAGTGGCAATTAGTCCCTACCATTACAGTGGTATTATGGTTACCAAAGGTAACTGGTTTCACTAAAACATTTAAAACTTTTCTTTTTGTTTATTCAAATTATGAGAAACTTTGAGGAGTTATTCCTCATTCAGTTGATCAAAGCATATACTTTTTTTTTGAAATAAGAAGTCATACGTAGTGCCTCCATTTGTTTTCCAGAGGAATACAAATACCGTCCTATTCCAAAGCATTCCTTGTTTCAAACTATGTTTTTGTAATGTTTTAGTTACAGTTTAAGCCATTCAACAGGCAGACATATGAACTGGTGCTGATAGCTTTGCCCATCAGGGACAAGGAAAATAAGATTGATTTTTTTTAATTGAAATAAAGCATTTATAAACTCAGAGTTTATTTCTTTTCTTTTTTTTTTCTTTACACATATGTAGCAACAGGACTCTCTTACTGAAATTTGTTTCTCCTTTTCCTCTTTCGAAGCAGTTCCTAAGCTCAGTTAGGAGACGCAAGAAATATTTTGCTTTGACTTGCTTAAATGCATCATAAATACCTCAGACTCTGAGAAAAGGCTACATCTCCATTATAGTTGATTTAGGCACCTTTCTGATTAATGCACCACAATCTGATAGATTGGAAGTTTATCTTGCAAGTACTTGAATGTCAAACATTTTGTATGAAATCACATGACAGTATTATGTAATATTAAATCAACATTTAAACTATTATAAATACTATATCTCTATTTCTCAGCATAACTGCTTATCTGGACTAAGTGGATGTCCAGCCTTGTTATAGACTAGATTCAGAGCTTAACTGTAAGTGGAGATTTTCAAGGCTAGTGTGTAATTAATATTGATGCAGATGACAACAGTTAAAGTGAGTCCAAGATCATGTATTCACTGGGGATTAAGTTATATTTGAAAATACCATGTTAAACTATTTCAAAATGTAGACCGAATACAAAGAGGACAGCTCACTGCAAACCCTTTTGAGCCTTGCTGGCTATTCCGGATGTTCAGTGGGAATGGTATCTAGCATGGTGTAATATCTTTAACCTTTTTAAGGTTAAAAACCACAAAATATTGTGATTTATAGATAAAGATAGGTTTGCATCTGTGTTTATTTCAATGCAGCTTAATAATGAAGGGACAGACAATAAAAGGTGAAGTTCAAACTATAGCTAAGTAAAAAATTCAGGCAGTGATCAAAGGGACCAGCTTGAATAGAGTTGATTTTCTGTAAAACTTCATAGAAAGACTGGTAGCATAACAGCTTCTTAAAATTTATCTGGGTTTTGTTTCAAAGTTGTGGACTATAAGAAATACTTTATCTGGTATTTGTGTGCTGAACTGTAGATATATAATGTACTAATAGCAATGACTTTATTGTTAGCAAAATTATTTTCAGAGTTTGCCAGTATCTTCAAGAAGACTGTGATATTTCCCCATGGAAATATACTCAATGTGACATGTTAGATTTCTTTGTATGGATTATTTGTTCACAGAAGATAGATCATCCTGTTTTTGTAAGAAACTGAACTCTGATTGACGTTCATAGGAGAAAAAGGCACTTAGTACTTTATAACACTCAGTATCTTGCAATATCACAGTTTATGTTGTTAGAATAAAATATGACAGGATAAATTGAAGGGAATTTAGGCAGTGTGTGTCATTAGCAGTTCTTGTGTAGGGAAGAGATGGTGAGCAAAGCTTAGTGCAATGAAGCCAAATCTTGGTTTCAGGAATAGCTGTTTGTAGTTCTGATGATAAAGAATGAAAAATCTCATCAGAGAATACTTGACTGCTTATCAGACACTTACTGCTAGAGTGAGTAGGTTATCTAGCAATCTTCATAAGCAGACTGAAGAATTTTAAAGTGTTGATTTTGGCATCATCGCTGCATAAATCAAGTCTGTTGCATCTATAGAATCAATCATTGAAATTTAAAGTACTAATATGATTCCTCCACAGAAGTTAATCAGGAGCAGAAACTCAGGATTGGAAATAGAAAATGCAGGCAATGTCTATGCTTCTAGTTATGTATAACTGCAGTGTGTTATGTTGAATACTGCAGCTGGTACATGACATTCTGTGTGTAGACAATATTCAGTTTATCTTTTGGGGATGCTTGTTTACTAACTCCTTGAAGCTTGTAGATATTTTTCAATGTAAATATGCTGTAATGATGCACTAACAGAATATTTTTCAATGTAAATATGCTGCAATGATGCACTAGCAGAATATTTCTCTAGCATGTCTACTAAGAGAGCTTACTTTTTATACAAAAAGTGGGACACAGTGAATATGTTATCAAATAATTTTTAATGACTTTATCTGAACTGCCGAAGATACTGTATCTTTCTCCCAGGTCAAACACTTCAAATTGCTGGTATTTTGGTGCCTTGGATTTGAGAAGTTCTGCTCTCCTGTTGGATTATATGTCCAAATCAAAATAGCATAATGTTATATACAAAACACAGGCTCCTACAGCAAACTACTTTCAGATAATTATAATATTTAAACTGCACACACAGACAAAAGGAAATTCAGAGAAGTAGTGCACACTTCTGTGTCTAAATAGTATAGCAAATGCTGTGTTAAATTCCTTGAAATTCAGAAAAATAAGTGAATTAACACCAAAAATTCACTCTACTGTGTAAGAAGTGGGTTTTCGTGTACGTTGTATTGAATTTTGAACTTTAAATGTCAGGGCTGGTGCTGGATGTAATAGCTGGATGCTAGCTGGCACTGCAGAGATATCTCCTCTTCTCCTCTTCCATAGACTTCCTGGGAGATTGGAAAAACTACACAATCCTTCCGATCCCCACTTACAAAATGGGAAGGATACTTTCATATTTCACACTGATATTGAAAGGATAGTATGTGCTAGATGAGGAAATGATGAAAAATTATACTGATAATCAATAGATTTTAACTTCTAAGTAAGTGTTTTGTTTTTGTGGTTTTAAATGGTAATACAAATTATAGCCATCTAGGCCCGACTTGAGCATCAATTTTTATTTATAATCTCATGAAGCCTTTGCAAAGCCATTTAGAAAAGTAGATGCCATAGAAGCTTTGATCAACGGATGATTTATCTGCACAAATGTGTTAACAAGGTCAGGATGATGAGTGCTTAGGGTTAGGATTAAAAACAAAACAGTTTACCATATGTGAGAAGAAAAAAGACAATTCAGTTGTGAGGAGTCATGTTCCTATGGCTGCTTACCTTTCATCTAGATAGACCACGAAGAAGGAGAAGGGATGCATCTATAATACAACAAATGAGGGGCTATTGGATTTGATTTGAATATGAGTGCCATTGCAGTGCAGGCAAATGCTAATAATTTATGAATGTGTATGCTTTTGGGTACTTTTGGGGGGACTTCGGCTTCTTCCCTTCACACTACAGTAAGCACATATATATTTTTTTGCTTTATGACAGCTGTGAAATAAGTTGTGGCTGGGAGGCATGTTCTTTACTTGAGAAAGGGGGAACGGTGCCTCTGGGGTTTCTGTGTCGTTTGTGTGGTTTGTGAAATCTTTTTCTGCAAATAGTGCTGTGCAATGACTAAATGACTGGCAATGACTAAAGAAAGGTACAAGAACAAAACACAACTGATGTCAGTGCTGTTATTGGAAACCCATTATTAAACCCATGCTTTGATTTTTTTTTAATGTATTGTAAGGGTATCCATACAATCCATATACCAATATCATGCTATGAGTGATAGATCTCATTTTGGGATAAAATGTGCCTACCCAGGTCATTTAGCAACCTTAATCTAATTTTCTGTGAGAGCAATTTATAAATGTCATGATCTCTAAAGAAATGAAATTGCTTTGTATACACTTTATTTATACGGAGTAAACTCACAGCCAGAGCAATGCATGCATTGTAATTTATTAATGTTATGTCTATCACTCTGTCCAATTTAAAGCACATTATAAAAGCAAATACTGCCAACAGGGTTAACATGAGTAAGAATGAAACTTTCAAAACCAATGCTCACATTTTGTGCATATGTCGTGCACGCTGTCTTCATCCAGTTGTTTCTGCCAGAGGATTGTTTAGGCACTGGATATCTCTGTCTCTTTCCAAAGGTCAGGCAGTCTTACCTGAGCAGATTTTGGGTGCATTGCAGGTACATTGCCTGCATTGCTTTAAGGTCATGAGATGCTGTAACTGTCAGTAATAATTTCATTGCATATATACTGTATGTGTTTTAAATACTCATGCTATTAATCCTATGTTTTGCTATATATGCTATATATAATGCTATAATATTGCAATGGTAGTAGCCATATCTTTATAATCTAAGTTTGTAGTTCTCTTGTAACCTTTTATGGCATATTCAAAATGGGAGAGGATGTAAAACACCCACTGTTTTAAGTGGTGTTATATATTATGAATGGTATAATGCTTAGCGGACTCTTTTTCAACATTTTTCAGTTATTTAAAACTGGAATGTATTTCCATTATTGCGCTTATCAATCAAAGTTATCTATTCAGTAACTGGACGTTTTTAGTCAATATCAGTTTTTTTGTTTCTTACTAGTACCTGTCTTTGTTATCACTTGTACTATTTGGAATTATTCATTTCAGTTCATTCCCTTAAATACATTGTAGCATTTAAAATAATGCTAAGTCTGGAGTCCTCATGCATAGATAAACAATGTCAAAAAGCGGCTCATTTTGGTTAACAATTACATGTTGCTAATGCAATGCCATACACAGCAGAATGCTCTGAAAAATATAAGTGTATCATCCTGTTTCTTATTTAGCTTCAGTCACAGTTACCTTTGGGGAAAACAAAGCTATTCCGAGCATCATCTTTGCTACTGCTGTAGCCGCTGCTGCTTTTTTAACATTATCGTTTTTACTGTCCTGTCTGGTTAAAGCCGGGCTTTGTCACTAGCAGTCCTGATTTCTGTTTGCCCCTGCAGGCTATAAATAGCATCCCTCTGCTATTCCTTATTTTATTATTCATGAAAACCTGCAGCCCTTGCCTTTATCCACTTGCAAGCTGCTGTGTCTCCCCTTCGCGCCCGTTCTTCCGAGAAAGCCTGCAGCCCGCTGCGCCACACGTGCTCCCCGCTCCCCCAGCAACTGGGGAGAAGGATCCGATGCGGCGCTGCCGATGACTCAGGCGCGCTTGCTGGTGAGAAAATGGCCAGCAATTAGGCAGCTGCACAAGCAGAGATTTCAGCGAGGCTGAGGAGACGCAACTCAAACCTGGAGCTAGTCAGAGTGCTGGAAACCAGCAGAGCACCAGAGCGCAGGCTGCTTGCGGCACTACAGCGGCAGGCGGAGAGCATGCCTGGCTTGTGACATCCATACCCAGAGACCTGCTGCATGGTGGTTCTGCTCCAGAACGGGACAGGACCCCCCCAAGCAGGGTTTCCAAATACGCAGGACACAGCACAGCTGATTTGGGGGGCAGCCACAAAGTCACTTTCTGTTTGTGCACTGAGTTTTCTAGATTCTTACATTTCACCTAGATGAGAGATGAATATACCCAGTAAATGCCAGAAATGTATTTGTATGTATGTGGGTGTGTGTATAATCTTTAATCTGTCATTGGTTTCCAAAGGATAAGAGACTTTTCCATAGAAACCTTTATAATAACAAACCTAAAATTTGACATTTCTTGTCTGGTCTATAGCTGTGAAACTAGAAATCTATGATAAGATTAAAAAGGACATTTTGAAGTCTGTAACTGTGATATTAATGATTAATTCAAAACAATGCCATATTAAGGCTTCTTTTTTGTGTGGTTTTGAGGAAATACTGCTTTTGTGGGTAACAACAGATTCATTCTTACAGCTGAAATTTATGCGAAAGGAGAAAACCCATAATCTTTTCCTAGTTTAGGCTCTGGTTATAATATGTGATGGTGGATGCAACTGCACATTTCACAGCAACTGGTGGTAAAAAGAAAAGACCCACATAGAAGTGGCTTGAGCTTAGGGTCTGCCTTAGACTTGACTGTGGCCATGAATGAAGATGGACAAAGCCAACAGGATTTTGTTCTGGCCCTGCTTTGTGCCATCTTAACAAGCATACTCCATGCATCTCCCTCTTAACTTGCAGATAGTCTGTTCTAGTAACTTACTGTTTTAATTCATTTGTTTTAATTGTAGAGTCTAAGTACTCCATTAAGATGAGAAGAGGTACCTACTTGCTTGCAGGTTCATTTCCGTATTTAAGTGCAATCCTGAACCCATAACTCTATGTATCATTTTCTATTACTTTCTCCTTTTTCCTTCCAATAATAAAAGAATTGTACTGTTCTTAGTTTTCCTGAGGGACAGTAGCTTTTGCAGTTTTCTGTGAAAGCCAAGGATCTGTTCTCTTCTAGGAGCTAATTCCAGCTCTGAGTGTGCCAGGCAAAAGCTCTCACACTTTCATGAACTTCACTAATGAAAGCAGCAGCCCTATAGATGTAGCGGAATGTTGTTTTTCTGGAGGATCACATAGAGAGGGTTGTATGATGCTCAGCTTTAAAGAGGTCTCAATATTACTAAGTTTTTTTCAGCATTTAGCAGGGCTGGCAGGTAGTGATGCACTTAATCACATTCTATTGATTTCTTTGTTCTGACCAAATTAGGTCCTTTAAAGATTAAAAGTGCATAAAGGCAGAGATGAATTATAAAGACTCTTTGGGGCCTTAGCTATGTAAATAAAAAAGGGGCATTATAGTTCAGCCTTTATTTGACACAAGGAAGTCTGACCTTCTGTAAGCCTTAAAAAGAGGAAGGTATTTTTATAGCTGTGGCTATAGTTAGATATATAGAAAGAATCGTAAATTCAGGTGAAAAGCCTAGTTACTGAAGGCTTTAACGATGTCAGGTCAGACATTTGTCGTGGGGAGTGCTATTATGGAAGAAATTTTGTATTCCCATCTGCTTTTCTCCTTACCAGCAGCACTTCAGTCCTTCCTGCATTTAGTTCAGCTAGTTGCTTACCTCAGTTATTGAGTAACTTGTGAAACGTGACTAAAAAACGTGTGTCACGGGCATAGTGTTAGTGTCATCTGCTGTTTCCTTGCTCTTCTATGGGCACCATGAGCGATGGGCAGGAATCTCTGTGGGACGCTGCAAGAGACAGGACTAGCTATAAAGAAGTATATTCACTAGGCAACAGTTATTCTGAGGTTACTATGACAATCACTGTTTTAAAGCTGGTTGGTTTTGCTATACTTTACGCACGTGTATGTCGGAGGCACAGTGTTTCATACCCTCAAGAGAACTCTTATTCTCAGCCTTGCAAATATAAAACTTCCTTAGAAGGAACGAGAACATCAGCCCATGGACTACAATATACTGCTCTGCAGTATAAAATCCCCTTTCTGGGGCTTCATGTGGATGAGCTGGAAGAGGAAGATATATTACGAGCCTGACATTTATGGTGTTCTCTGTGTGGGGGGATGAACTTTGATTTGGTCAGGGAACTGAGGGATCTTTTTGCCTCTCCCAGTCGATTAGTGATAACCTCTGAGCTGTAATGCACTGTGTACTCTCTGCACACACTGTGTGTCTTCTGGCAAACTTCAGACATCCTTCTCTAGGCTTCAGGTCATGGTGGTGTAGAAACCAGTTGTACCGACTTGGTGGCTGCCGGTAGACCCCCCTGTGGGAGGCTGCTTCATTCTTTCTGCCTGCTCCCAAAGTAGAAATGAAGTCTTGAATGTGAGGAGTTAAAAAATGTGCTGCGGATGAGTAAAGCAGCCAAGGGCATGTGAAACACTCACAGTTATGATAAAGTTGGCAGAATTAAGAATTCTGAATTGGTTTGTCATCTGTCAGATTCCTATTGTGGCTTTGAAATATTTGCTTTATCACAGCAAATATTGTTGTATTTTGTATCCACTGTGTCTAGTCAGACACAAAGTCATTGGATTCTTTCACTCTTTCCTTTATGCTCATGCCTTTACGTTGCAACCAAGGAGTCAGCTGAGTCACGGCAACATGTGATGGGTGGTGGTTGGGAGCATGACACCACGCTTTGCAAATGGTTCAGGTGGTACGGTATGCTGATATTTTACATTGTTTGCCAAGGACCTGTCGTTGTTAAGGCTGGGCTTATTGCAGTTCAGTTGTTTATCAGAGCACAAACAAAATAGACTAATACAGAAAGTGGGCAGCAGCTAGCATGAAAAATGAAATGCTGAGCCTGAGGTGCAGAGTTAAACTTAAGAAGCCAGATAAACCTAAGAAAATGCACCCATTTTGCTTATTCTTCCAAAAATGTCCTCATTCTTCACTATATTTTGTTTTGAAAAAAGTGCAGTTTTGTATCTTTTTTCTCTTAAAATTAAAAAAAAAGAAAAAAAAAGTTGGAGATTTGCTCAGTCCTTCCTACTGGGGTACCTACTAGGACATAACTCCGCCTCTCTGAGCCCATAGTTCCCCTCCATTTTAACTCTGCATCCCTGTTACTGGCAGTCATGTGTTGGAGATGTGGATGCTTTGAACCAGCTTCAGCATATCTGACTTTTCTCCCAAGAACACAAGGCTATGTGATTTTGCTGTCAAAATGGCACCCTCTGGACATGGGTTTGCCTCTAAAAGAGAAGCCTATTATCCACTTACTTGCCCAGGAACTGTAAATGCTTCTTAAAAAAATTTGCTTGCCAAGTCCTGTGGGGCACTCATGTAAAGGGGAATTCTGCAGTCTTTTATTGTCATCTGACGCATGCTTGAAAAGCAATCACAATGGATTTAATGAAATTAACTGTCTATCTGAGAACAAATGAATGTACAATGTATTCTGGAATCCCGATTCGCTGTTATTGTTAAGAATGTGTCAGTGTTTTTACTGCAGAGATTTTTCATATTTGATGCAAAATCATTTCCATTGGGCTGAAATTTGGTATGCTAGCTCAGTCTGTGTTTAGACATCTAAATAAATCACCTGGTTTATCAAAGTATTCATCACACTAAAGTCAACATGCAATAGAAGTAGAAAGCATTGCAGTAGGACTTGCTGGCATTCAGCACTTTTGAAAATGAGGTACTTTTGATTTAGGAAATTGACTTTAGGCAATAATGCTTTAAAATTTGAGTTTTAGTGCATAAAAATATGTGCTGCAGAGCTTTTGTATCAAGAGAACACTGTCTTAAAATAATCTACTCCACCACCAGCCAGCATTTCTAAGTCTATGGATGGTTTGTCAGCATGATGGCATGGCTCTTCTTGATGAAACATTTTAAAACTGGCTGCTTCTTTATTTGAAGTGTATCTTTTTCTATGTCTTTCTAAGCCGTGTCAAGTCTTCTACATTACAGTCTGCACTGTCAAAACATTCACAGTGTCTTGACACAGTTTTAAAGTGGGAAATCTCAGCAGCTGAATGCAGATTGAAAATGTGAGTAATACGCTTTGGGGACTAAGAAGTTTGGGAAAGGTTGAGAGGTCTAGGTAAATACGTAACTCTGGAATAGGTTCAAGGGAAAAACAAGGAGGAAATTCACTCACTGACTTTTTATTTTCTGATAGGTATGTTCTGTTAGCTTAGATCTAGCAGTCTCCAAATTGTTGTTGGCCTGTGCAAAGGCCAGTGGAAGTAAACAGTTTACAGTCCTTGCTAACAGCTCTAATGTATCACTGCAGAGTCCTTAAACAGTGCAAACAGTTTAAAAGAAACTCAAACTCTGTTAAACTAGTGGTTGAGACATTTAGATAAAGAAGGTGTAGGGTAAGTTTCTGATGTGCTAGATGGGGTTTCACAGTGATATTTAGAGACCTTTCATATAATGCTGTACAAATTGTTACCTAGAACAGACCAAAAGGGAAAAAGAGGCAAAGGAAACCATCACAGATGAGAAATGGTAGAAGGAGTAAATGCTTTGCCTGCAAAAGTATAATGTGATGGACTACCTAGCAATATTGTGATTTGGGTAACTATGGATTGTAAAAATCAGGTTTTAATCAGGTTGAGTCTGCTTAGAAAAGGGGTAATACAATAATCATAGAATCATAGAATGGTAGACCTTTAGAGATGATCTAGTCCAAGCCCCCTGCACATGCAGGGTCACTTAGAGCACGTGGTACAGGATTGTGTCCAAGTGGGTTTTGAAGATCTCCAGAGAAGGAGACTCCACAACCTCTCTGGGCAGCCTGTTCCAGTGCTCTGTCACCCTCACTGTCAGGAAATTTTTCCTTAAGTTCCTGTGGAACTTTTGGTGCTCAGGTGGCCATTTCCTCTTATCTTGTTGCTGACTGTCACTGAAAAGAGGCTGGCCTCATATTCCTCACTCCCTCCCTTGAGGTTTTTATGTACACTGATCAGATCCTCTCTCAGCCTTCTCTTCTCCAAGCTGAACAGGCCCAGCTCTCTCAGTCTTTCCTCATAGGGCAGATGTTCCAGGCCCCTGATCATCCTTGTAGCCCTGTGCTGGACTCTTTGCAGTAGCTTCATGTCGCTCTTGTGCTTGGGAGCCCAGAACTGGACACAGTACTTCAGATGTGACCTCACCAGAGCTGAGTAGAGGGACAGGATCCCCTTGCTCGACCTGCTGGCCACACTCCTCCTAATGCACCCCAGGATCCCATTGGCCTTCTTGGCCACAAGGACACATTGCTGCCTCATGGTCAACTTGTTGTCAACCAGGACTCCCAAATCTCTCTCCGTGGAGCTGCTTTCCAGCAGGTCAACTCCTAATCTGTCCTGGTTATTAGGGGTCAACCCCTAATCTTTTCTCCCCAGATGCAGGACCCTGCACTTGTCCTTGTTGAACCTCATGAGGTCCCTATCTGCCCAACTCTCCATCCTGTCCAGGTCTCTCTGAATTGCAGCACAGTCCTTTGAAGTGTTGGCCATTCCATCCAGTTTGGTGTCATCTGAAAACTTGCTCAGAGTACACTCTGTCCCCTCATCCAGATAATTGATAAATAAACTGAGTAGGACTGGACTGAGGACTGACCCTTGGGGGACACTGCTAACTACAGACCTTCAACTGGACTCTGTGCTGCTGCTGTGCTGCTGTTGTGCTCTGCTATCCAGCCAGTTCTCAATCCCCATCAGCGTCGTCTCATCTATCCCACACTTCCGGAACTTGCCCAAGAGGATGCTGTGAGGGATGATGTCAAAAGCCTTCCTGAAGTCCAGACAGATGACATCCACTGCTCCCCATTATCTACCGAGCTGGTCATTCCATTGTGGTAGGCTATCAGGTTAGTCAAGCGTGATTTCGCCTTGGTGAAAGGGGACTCAGGTGACTACTCCTGAGCACCTTCTTGTCCTCCAGGTGCTTAGACACAGCAGCCAGAATGAGCTGCGCCATCACCTTTCCAGGGATGGAGGTGAGGCTGACTGACCCAGGCCTGTAGTTGCCTGGGTTCTTCACATTTTTCTTGCCATAATCACCACAACTTACCATATTTGTAGTCAAGCAGCTCAATGCTAGTGATTAGACAATAAAAGACGGGCTCTGCCCTGGAGGAGTGTTCTTCTGGCACTGACTCATGTTCACACTGAGTTCCCACCTGCAGGCACAATGAGACACCCTTTTCCTTCTAAAGTGATCTTTAGGGAAGCTTAGGGAAGATTTGGCATGGTTAGGCTGGCCTCCTGTTAATGTTTATTTACACCTTTAAACTTAGAATAATTATAAGATTCGTTTTTACAAATTAATAAAATTACACTTCTAGCACATTTCTCCTTTACATTACTTATGTTATCATGATTTATTTGCAGTGTTCCATGATTAATATTTTATGCGATGTTTTAAAGTAAGGCCTTTGAATGTTCCCTTTGAACTTGGAACTCATTTGATGAATGCTTTTGCTTTCCATCTTATTTGGGAAAGCCATCACTTCTCTTCTGCCTGTAATTCTATGTGTTCACTCACGGTAGGCACATTATTTAGGGGCAGATTTCTTATTGGTTCATGAGAAATGTCATGGTTTGAAGGTGATCTGTTGGTCCAGACTGCTTGGGAACCACTGGTTAGGCCATTTTTTTTTCAACCTTCTCAAGCTCTTTCTCCCCAGGTGTTAGCTATGTAGGCTTCTCGTGCTGAAGCAGGTCAGGGGGTGTGCCAAGTATATGTAGGAAGGTGTGAGAACAGTGTGTTTGAAATCCTGAGTCAGACTGAGGAGTGGTGAGAACTACTGGCGTACACTGAAGGTGAAGGCAAGGTACCCTGCAATAAAAATGTCTGATCGCTGAGTGTTGCCTTAGGTTCACTGCTGCAGAGGAAATGAGCCTATCCAGCACATTTATGGCTGTCAGTGCCCCTAAGAGGAGGACATGATATAATTAATTTGTTGTAGGAGTATGTATTTTCAAAGTGTTTGATTTATGACATTTTCACTTCAAGAATGTAGAAATTAGAAAACATTTTTCTTGTGTATGGATTAAAAAAAAAAGAAACAAGTAGGAGATGCTGATGTTGCGTTTCTCTAGTTTAGGTTTGTTCAGAATTTAAAAAGTGGGATGAGTCCGTGTATGATGTATTTTATGCATGTAGGGCTTGACCTGATGCCATGGGGGATCCTGATTTGCTTGTAGTGAGCAGCTCAAAGATACAGAGCTGGTTCTCTTGCATATGTTTTTTCATCCCATAAGTTATTTCCCAATGATTGGTAGCTTGATTGGTAGTTATATTAAAAACTCATGTTATCAACTCTGACATGGACTTCTCATTAATCTCCATCAGACACCAAGCAGCATGGCAAAACCTATATAACAGTTCATATCTATCCCATGCTTTGGGCTATGGTGCTGCGGGGAATGAAACTACGAGGGTTGGTGTTTTTCACAAGAGAAGGACTTCGCATTAAAATTGTTTCTAGTGTAGTGCTGCCTCATGTATCATTGTAGTTGTGATCCATTTACTACACTGGAACTGGGAATAAATTCTCTGGCAGCTGCAGTGTGGGGACTTTGAAAATGCTTGCAAATGAGGCCAAATTCACTAAGTGCTTTCTGTGGGGAAAAAAAAAAGGAAAAGGCTGAAGGGCTAGAAACCTGCTGAGAGAAGATGTGCCATTGCTTTTTTACCAAATGTCTGAGTGGTGAAAGACCCCCGCAGGTCTCAGGGAGGGAATTCTTGGAAAAAGAGCTAGCTGCTGTGGTTTTTATTAATGCTGTCTTTTGTTTTTCATATGGATGAATAAAATGAAGTATCAGTGAAATTGAACAATTATGTTAAATTATGTTGGTTTTTGTTCCTCCTTTTGATGAGGAAAAAAAAGAGAAATCCTTGGATTTTTTTCCTTGCTTTCCTTGTTCAGCTGTTGAGATCACTTCCTCACATGGCCAAACTCTACCCAGTCTGTGTACGGTACTGGAATATAGAGAAGCAGGCTATAAATTACATGTTTTCCCCTCTCACCATTGTAATTTAGGATGCATGGTAAATTACTGCTTCTCTGTCCAACTGCATATTCTCCATTGTAGATTTTAAATGCTAGGAGAAAGAGTTGGACTTTAACTGAAACTGGGTCTATCAGCAGAATGGGCAGGAGGGTGATGTCAGTGCTGCTTGACTGTATAGTTCACAGGTGTCTGCACTGGGGAAATTAAAGATTTTTTGCAAGTCGTCCTGCCTCTAATGCCAGAGCAGCTGGTGGTTACACATGTCCTGAATGATCTGGCCATTTCTGTGGTATAGATAGGCTGGGCATGGTTCATGAGGCAACAGAATGATCAGTGTCATGTTTCCAGGGCTGCAGGTACCTGGTGCCCATTGGCTACTGAGGCAGGGAGCCCATGGCTGGGGCAGGGGAAGATGTAGCGCAGGCCACTTGGAGCTCACCGTGATTAATGTTAAATCAGATGGGGTTGATGGAACTGTGGCTTCTGGCACACCAGTGTGTCACAGAAAAGCACACAGTAACTGAGAGCCTTCCTTGTGCTTATATTTTCCTTCTGCAAGAATTTCGTGTGACTGTTGAGGACTGGTGCGTCGTGTACTTGTGTGCATACTGTACGTTGGCTGATGACAATGGCACTGTGGGTTTCTCAGGAATGTTAATGGAAGTATTGTTGATAGTCAGCCTGAAGAGCTCACAGTGATAGTTCCTTTAAGTGGTCCTTAAATCATTTTTCTCTGGAATGAGTAAAAATATAGTAGTAACGTCACTTGTCCATTATTCATTTAATCTCATCATGCCAAATGTCACTGACTTATCAGGTCAGTGACGTCTCCGTGCAGAATGCCAACTCTGTGAACGTTAGGAACTGGCAGGACAGACGCTTGCAAACGGATCATTGTGTCTGCTCTAGATTTAGCGCCATTCTAGAGATCTTCTCTATGCAATACGGTGTCTCTCTCTGTGCCACCTCATGATTATTTTCTGCTTAACATTAAATAGATTTGCACAGGAAATTTGTAATAGATTGATATGACGTGGAAGAAAGACCAATCTAATAACTCTAAAAGCAAAGTGACAAATAGAAGAACTTCTGGCAACTGATGGAGGAAAATGTTGAACACATCCACCTTTTTGTTATAGTAAAATATCTTATTCTTATTCAAAAGATATTTTTGGTTCTGTGCACACTGTGCTTATTTTCATGATGATGATGACAAGGTTGTCCATGATAACATGCTACAAAGAAAGGAGTCCTGGAATAGAGAACTATGGTTAGCATTGATTTTATTTTTTTTTCTTTCCAAGGCTGTATTAGTTTTCCTTTTTTTTTTTTTTGTTTTTTTTTCTTTTTAATCTCTTCTCTGCCCTTTTCCTGCCTCTCCTTGTTCTAGCATTTTTCGTTTATAATATAGCCATGGCTTCACTTATTTTTACACAGTAGCTGTTGATCTAATGGTGTTACTGGAAGGTGAGAAGTTGAAGCAATGAGCACTGCGTCACTCATAGGGTTGACCTCATTTCTTTTTAATTCTTCTCTTATGGTGTGAGTAAAAAATGCCTAGAAGACTGTGAACGTGGCTCACGTGTGCGTGTTCCAAATCTGCTTGCACAAATGAAGCCAGCTGAAGAGCTGTGGTCTTAGCTTGGTTATTGCCAACTTGCCTCCTCAGCTTTCCAATTCTTCAATTGTATTGGTGCAGCTGGTCTGTGGATTTGTTTTGCATGCTAAGTGCATGGAATAATCTCTGTTAAAAAAAAAAAAAAAACTCTTCAGAAAAAGTGCTCAATTCAGAAGTTCTGCTGAGAGTGATGGTAGATGCACAAGGACAAGAAGCCAGTGTGGGAGACCCTTGAACTGGCTTTGCCATTGACAAGCTGTTTCTGGAGCCATGTCTTGACATGGAAATACACAGAGATAAAGTAGGGTCAGTAGGGTCCCCATAGAGTCATATGGGGGACTATAGAGCTCTCTCCCACCCTTTTTACTGTGCTCCACAGAGCAGTTATTTAGATGGGGCCTCCTTTGGCGGGTAAGAGCAGTCCCTGTGCTCTGCAGGTCCAAGCAGCGGTCAGCCAAGCAGCCCATGCTGCCACTGGGAATGGCAGTGGCGAGGGAAGGACTGTGACATGGGATAATGCTGGAATATCTTGATATCTGTGACATGGAATAATGCTGGAATATGCTGGAATCAAAGCTTCCCTGCAGGGCCATGGAGCGCCAAGAGAAAAGGGCAGTGTGGCCAGGCCTGTTTCTCAGACCGTGATAGCGCAGTGCCTGCGTGGAGCTGCCCGTGGGCCCTGGCCATGGCTCGGTGTTGTGTTGTGTTGTGTTATGCCGTGTTGTGCTGTGTTGGAGGCAGCTGGCCATGGGTCAGTGCTGTGCGAAGAGGTGCACGTTGCTGCACCTTCGCGCATCCCTCGCCACAGCCAGCATCCTTTCCATGAGCTTGGGCTTTATGTTCTCAAAGTACTCATGTCAAAATAGGTCAAAATAATACTTATCTTGGCAGTTAGTGCTGCAGTGACTTACGCGCTTGTTTTGTAGGAGTACTATGTTCTGTGTGGAAAGGAGTTGAGATGACCTTTTCCATTTTATATGGGTTTGCTTTTGTTTTTCCTGGTAAATGTTATTTTTTTCACTTGGCAAGGTCATCTCATTTCTAAAATTTCTAAAATAGTTTCTTTATGTATAGAAGCAGCTTTTTGCTTTTTTAAAAACAAAAATACCAAAACACATCTCATAAATTAAGACCAACTTAAGATACATCAATGACAGAACTAAGGAGACCAGGAATCCAGTATTTGTATTCCACTGTAATACAGTGTGGAGGGAGTAGAGCAGCTAAGATATTCCATTTGCAGACAATATGTTCTTTCAGTAAGATTCCCTGTATTCTCAAGGGTCCCTCTGTTCAGACCAGATTGTAGATTCATAGCGGATTTTTGTGCAGATTGGTGACAGAGATCAGTAGGTATAAGCACTTTTGCTTTCCCCTTTGTATTTTTGCTCTGGTCACTTAAAGCATGTGTGGGCAGGAACAATTAAAAAGTATATTGCCGCTTTGATTCTTCCTTTCCTTTTTCTTTTCGTCAGCTTCAATGATGGAAAAAGTTTCAAATAGTCACAATTTCTTAAATTTGTGCCTTGAAAATGGCACGCTGAGTGTGTTAACATAAAAAAAAAAGATTTTAGCTGTTGATAAAGTGAATTTTTAAAATACTTCTCAGTATGATATCTACACGCAGTAGCTATATAAAAAAAATAGCCAATATTCCTTGGTGCCCAGAAAGTGAAAATGCTGATTTTGAATACTGTGAAATAGGATGATTACACAATCTTGATAGAGAACAAAATATGTTAGTCACTTCAGGAAACAATATACAGAAGGATTATTTCTGAGAATTTTAGTATCCCAAAGTACCAGCTTAAGGTAGTCATGCTTATTGGAACAAATTTTACTCATCAGTAAGACTCAACTCCCCAGATAATGAAATACTGAGTATGAGATTTTTTTGTGTTGTAAGGATGAACAAGGAAGGTGTAAAGAAAGACACACTAACAACAGCACCACTGCTGCTCAGATTTTAACCACTAGCTACTTTCCCCACTTTGTGATAATCCTGTGCAGTTAAAGATTCAAACCCGAAGATCTTGGCCAAATGGTGCAGAACACCACACCATGCTTTCAGCTTTCATGTTGAAGAGGAGCTCTGTTTTTTATTGTACAGAGATGAAGCCTTCAGTTTGTCGTGAGATGCACGTAGTCCATCAGCAGAGTGTGTTCACACGTAGGAAACAGTTCAGAGTCCATACCCCACTAAAGCCCATGGCTGAAAAATCCTGCTGGATGTTTCAGATAGGGACTCACTGACATTACTAGCAGCAGGACTGAGTCCCAGTGCTGACCACAATGCAGATTCTTACTCATCTTGATTAATTTTAAGTCATGCTTGACGTTTCAGAAAGTTTAAACTCTTTTGCAAGTTTGAAGGGATAACAGCTACTTGGCAATTATCAATAGACAAGTATTTTATCCAAGATTTAACATTGTATTTGCATGGTTAGTATTGCAAATTTAAACATTTTCTTTGTAGTGCCTAATTAAGTTTAAATGTTTTCCTTTTTTTTTTCTCTATCTAGCAATTTTCAGCCATGTACGTGTCTTCAAGATCAAATTATTGTGCCAAGTACCCACAAAGTAGTGGCTTCAATATCGAGGTTCATTAGCAGTCTCTCTAAGACTTAAGCTTCTCAACTGTTTAGTATTTATAAGAGTAAGGCCACCTTTGAGAGTAGTATCTAGTATGTGACCCTGAATAATGCACACACGCACACATACACATGTATTTAAATACATATACGAGTAGCTAAAGAGAAGTAGAGATCTCCTTTTATTCCCAGGCAAACAAACTGCTATGTCTCTGTCTTCGGTGGAAGTTGTTCTAATCCTATCAATCAGAGATGAATAAATCCACTAGGAATGGTTAATTCCAAAGGAAGTTTTCAAAAGAACTGGGCTAGCAGGTTTTTCTTAATATGTAAAGTGTACTTTACAGGCTTCCAGATGAAGACACATCATGTTAAAAGATACTCTCTATACAAGTGTCTTGGGGAATAAGATAATTTGGGGGATGGGAGTTAAATGCATGTTAGAAAAAGCCACTGTGATCAGGAAAGTATTTTTCAGCAAGGTGCATCTTCGCTGACCCTGAAGTAGTGCATTGTCTATTAGTATAAGAAGTTCACTAGGTTCTTTCCAATAAAATTGTGTTTTGAATAATTTGTTTGGTATTTGAATGATGGGAATGTTTTCAAAACAACTATCAATCTGGCCTTGCAAGCAGCTTCACAATAAAGAAAGGAATTGATTCAATGTCCTGAGAATTCACTACTTGTTTCATATAAGCATTTTTTATAATTTCAACATCTCTAAGAAAAATATTTCATCCCTCCATTCATTCATTTCAGCATAGGGCTTTTTTTTTTTTCCAGATTTTCTCATGTTGAAGGGAATGAAGTTTCATGCTACAATACAGTAGAAAATGATCTTATTCATGTGACAATAATATCTCTACTTTCTTATGCATTCTCAGCCTGTGCTTTTATTTCTGTTGATTTAAATGGGAATACCTGAAAATGGGACTCAGCCATTCATCTTTATAATTATTGGTGAAATGAGTAGTGCATATTCATCTTGAATATCATCTTGCTTCCTCATTATCTTCTGTTTTTTCAGAGGTGTAGGCAGAGGAATAAATTAAAGTTGCCGTTATGGGCATTTTCTAACATTGCATGAAGATACAGAGATTGATAAAACTCTACATGAAATTAATGGTTTCAGTACTTAAAAGATATAATTCATAAAATTACTGGAAGATATTAAAAGTTAGGTTTTGGAAACAATAAAAATTTTTGCCCTACAGCTGGTTTGTAATTAAGCCTAAATTTAATTCTCAAGAAAAGGTAATTACTGCCACATTTATGATGAAATTCCAATACACTTCTCTGTACAAGAAAGGAAAGAGCCTTTTTAATTTTTTTGTTTAATCAAGTATCACTTATGTGTGGAGATGCTGTTCTCACACAGTTGTGGTAGAAATTTTATAGTAAGAATTTCACTGCATTTAAAGAGAAGTGAATTAATAGAGACATTCAAATCCAGCTTGGTTACTCCAGGAAATTTTCTCAAGGACTGTTGGTGCCATAATTCTTTTTCTCCATGGATTAACTGTCAAGTTCTTTTAATCTAGTTGGGATAAGTAATAAATCTTTTCCTGATGGAAGAAGATTATTGGTTGTCAGCATTATTATCACCTATAAATACCAAAGATTGTTAAAAGTAAACAATGCCAAATTATGGCTGTCGTCTCCCCTAAAGTAGTTATACTGATGCAGAATATATATAAAATATTAATAATACAAGGTAGAAAGTGATGTTGCAATGCATTTTTTTGTTAGCACTGACTGTTTCCAAAGGAGGTGGTAACATAGGAAATCTTTTTTTTTTTTTTTAAATGTATCTTAAGTAATGATAGTGAATTGTGCATGAGCAAAGGAATATTTTTAGGTATTTCATTTGTCTTGTGCAGGCAGTACGACCTTTTCAGGACAAAATTATTTGTATTTCACTAATCAAACACAGTTAGATGCAGTCACCAAAACGAAGGAATTTGGGGGCTATTGTGACAGAAACCCTAGCATGCATTGGAATATTCCATTCCAATTAAAATTACAATTTTTATTTATCAAATCTAGCTGTATTTTCTTTCAAGAATAATATAATCTAAGCTAAACCTCTCGGGGTTATAACTAACTGAAACAGTTGACATTTTCAAGAAGGTCAATCTTTAAATAAACGAGTGAAATCATTACAAACAAAGCATGAGTTTTAATTCCTTGGCAAAGTTTTCACTACCTTCTCCTCAGGCAGGGTGCTGAAAGATACATTCCTTGAAAAGCGGTGTCTTCTACAGTGACTTCTTCCTTGTTTTTTTTTCTAGTTTTGCTAGTGGTTTGAAGGAGACAGAGTTTGTTTATTTTCTGCAACGCGATTAATGCAACTTGAGGGGAATTGAAGTTGAGAGATGGAAGCAGAGCGTGTACTGCCAGTCTAGTTCAGATAGATAGGTGGATGTGCACTCTCCCCTTTACAGAGTATCTCCTTTTTCAGAAGATGAGTCATATCTATATATCTATATATAGAGAGATATAGATATATATAGATATGTAGATATAAATATACACACACATACATACATATATATATATATATACACATACACAGTTTGTGTATGTAATATATATGCAATACAATATAGCTAATATGTAACAGGGATTTAATCTATTTTTCTAGGCAAAGGAACTCTTGGAAGATCTCTGAAATGTAACTCCCTTAAGCTTCTGCTGGAAATAATTTCAAGTGAACCTTTTTCATGTATAAAGGTTTTTGTTCTCAAAAAAACTATGTAATACTGAATAGTTATTCAGTATTTCAAAACTACATAATTCTCAAAGGTGATATTTTATCTGTCTCCAAATAACCTCACAAGCTACTGTTGTTGCTTTAAGTTTGGTCAGGTAATTGTAAAATTAGAAAGAGTATTATATTCAGATATTTTAATATAGTAGTAATTTCACTAAGTGGCATTATTGTGTGTGCACATAAAAATAGATTTTTCACAATTGTTGATACATTATATGTGTATATTACGTTCAAATCTCAAAAATGTATACTGAAGCATCCTCTCAGAAACATGCAGTTTCACTATTTTTTTCTAAAATCCTCTTGCCAATTATACATAATTTATGTATAATTATATGAAACTACTATATTATTATTTCTAACCATTTCTAAACAAAGAAATATCTATAATTTCTTAAAATAGAATTTCTATGTGAAGAAGGAAAGGGAAGAGGAAATGTAAATTAAATCATGTGGACTTGATAAATCAGGTATTTCTCTTTAGAAACCTTAGAAAAAATTCTCTTCTATTTCTTAGTGAGAAATTAGAAGGGTGAGGTAAAAGGTGATATTTCCTTGTGTTTTGAGAGAGAAAATTTCCTAGGAGTTTCTATAAGTAGAATATCCATTTTGTTCAGGAAAGCAAGGAACCAATAGCTGTCGGGAGGAGAAAATAAAGGCCCATTAGAAACAGGCCAGACCAAGCAAAACAGGAATCCTCTGGAGTCAGGTCAGGAGTTGGAGCCCTTTAATCTGTGTGCTGTTGCACCCTACAGTGGGTTTTCAAATGCAACTTCTCAGCCTCTATCATCTTCCCCATAGCAGTTGACTGGCAATACGTAGTCTCAAGGACTGGAGAAAGACATGGAGAAAACGGCCCCTTTTTGTGGCCTGGCTGCATAGGGGTGTGATGCTGGGGCGGGAGAAGGGAAGAGTGACCATAAGCATCTGGCCCAGGTCTGCAAAACTTATATCGGCTCCTGGGGGCCATGGGGATACTTTGCAGCGACTCTACTCCTTTTGTCTCTACTACATTTTTTTTTTTGTAATTTCCCGCCATTCACTTTCACCCTCCACTTTTTTTCTTTTTTTTCCTTTTTTTTTTCTTTTTTTTTCTTATTTCTTTTTTTCTTTTTTTTATCTTTTTTCCTCTTTTTTCTTTTTTTAAGTCAGAGAAGTGGAAAAGATAGGTTATATCTATTATGTCTTGGTGTCTGGTAGTAAGATCATTCTGCAGACGATCTAAAAATAATCTGAGTAAACGCTTTAGAAGTGGAAATGTAACTCATGCCAGTGAAGCAAAGTGATGTTCTGCTAACTGAGCTTTCGTGGGAGATGGGGTGATATACCAGTGGCACAGGTTGTTCTGAGATGGAAGAGGAATTCAGGGTTGTATTATCTTACTGCCATTTGTCATGTTTTCATTTCGCTGCTGGTGAGTCATCTCGTCAAAACGCTAAGTTGGCTCTTACCTCCCGAAAGTGGAGCCGAGCTCAGGCCTTGATTCTAAAGCCCCAGCAGGCTGGGCTCTGTGGGGCTGACTCATCCTAGGACCTATCCCGCTTGAATGAAAAGCGAAGCAATGCAAATGAATTGTCTTTCAGAAAGCGGTGAAACATTTTGAAATGTATTTTGTAGAGGCTGACCTAAAAGTAACTGAAATGAAACGTCTGTGTCTATCATCAAATTCCAGAGAAAAGAATGAATAAATGCAGCATGCTTTTATGTAGGAAAAAATGTGAATTAGGGTGCAGTTCTCAGAAACTGAGAAGAAGAATATAAATTTGAAGAATATAAGCCTATTCTTGAGTAGTCTGGATAGACATACAGAGATGATAAGTAGGCTTTGCAAACCTACTTTGCTGTACTTGCGTGAGAATTAAATGTCTGGTCTGGTTACCCTAAACTCACTTTATAATTGACAGAAGGAAACAGACAATTCCATCAAGGTGTTTCATTTGACCTGCATTGAGCTGGATAGCCCTTTGGAAATGCTAGTTTCTTTTCAGTGAATATAGAAAGCAATGATTAGTTCAACTGGAGATATTTAGCATTAACTTCCTTCTTGTGTTAGATCAGATGAATTTCATCTGGATTGTTGAAGATGGGAATTTTTCATCCAGATTTGACTCAGGAGTGTGTTCTACCCTGATGTTTTGATTGTAGTCCAGCCACAGCATGACTCAATATGAGGAATGGTCAAAATTTGCATGCCTCCTTCTCTAAGTCAGATTGTTTCCTCACAGGAAGTACAGGTTTGGGAGAGAGGGAAAGTGTCCCTAGTAAAGAAACATGCTGTTTCCACGCAATCCATCAGAAAGCATTTAAAGCAAAATGTTCTATACTTATCAAGTAGGCCATTCTGTGAGACCTTGTTGTCTAAAGTGACTGTTTCTCAAGAGATCCTCTGTAACGAATGAAGGTCTAATAGTAGTAACTTGTTGGACTATTGCAGTCCAATGTACAGCACATAACTCTGTGTGCTGCCACATAGAGTTATGCTATGAAAAGAGAGAGCTTTCAAGTACCATTTTCCTATTTCCTAAAGACTTGATGAGTACGTTGTGTGGCACCATGGCTTGTTTTTTCTGAAAAGTAATTAAATTTTTAGCTGATGACTTAACTCTTGAGAGGATTTTTTATTAGAATTTGAATACCTAACCGAGAGGATCCTCCAAGGAATGTTGTCCAGTGTTTAATATTATATCTACACAAAAAGTTAAATCGCAGCATTATTTTGTCTATATATGTAGATGCTGCAGAGAACTCCCATGTTAGAAATATAGTGAGGTTCTCAAAATTCTAGCATTTATCTGAAATGTTAGTTTTGAATTCATTCTTCTCGGAATTACACATGTGGAATAAATTGAATATAGAGTGTGAGCTGATACTATCTTTCCAGACACATTTGTGAAAGTTTGCTGATTGTATGATTGAGTACTGCAAATATTGTGGCAAAGTAGATCATCTTGCTTGTCATAGCTCGTCTTTTCTGGCCTCCTCCTTCTCATTTATCAACATTTGTGACATCCTTTGGGAAAGAGGAGAGCTTGATTTTACCAAGCACAATCCTTGTCCATCACAAAGATACTTTTCTAACCTTTTGCTTTGACCACATTCCTGGTCTTTCTGTCTCTTCCTGGCATCCCTTCTTCTTACCTTCCCTCTTGAGGCTCTTCACAAACCATTGCTAATACAATTATGTCATTCTGCTCTTAGAAGCCAGTTGGAATGTGATGCTTACTTACAGCTCCCATTTGTTAATTACCAAACAGGCAAATTGGCTGTGTCCCTGAAGCTAGGAAGGGTTTCGGCATATATTTATTCAAAACTCTGTCTAAAATTTTAATCTGTGCCCATGATCTGTAAAAAATGTTTTCTTTGAACTGTGAGCTCTTGGCACATATAACAGAAGGAAGAACTTTGCTTATCAATTCTGTAATTCATTCACTTTTTTTTTAATTCTGCAGCAATTCAGAATTCAAGAGTAATCCTTACTCTTACAATTCTGAAGCGAATGCAAAGGAAGACTTTACCATCTAGTGCACCTTCACACCTTTTTTTTTGGCCTACCTTACTGAAGTTTGTCTCATCCTTAGACTTAAATTTCTTTGCTCTTTATATCACCTTGTCTTTCTATGGCTCTAGAGGGTTTGTGGTGTGTATTAAAAGGTGTTAATCTTTTCTTCACTCTCTGTTGCTACCCTTTACTTACAGAGGACCAAATCTGATGCTGCAGTTGAGGCTGTGTTGATTCATGTAGCAATGCTATAGCGATTCCAATATTATTTTCTACTCAATATCCTAGCTTGGTTTGCTTTATTGACTTTGTGTATGATGAGGAAAGTTTTCACTGAGCTATTCTGAAGAATGTCTATGGTCTTTTCCTGTGGCGTATTTTACTTGGGCTCGTTTCTTCCTATTGACTTACCTAAAATTAAGTCCCCTTTTTCTCATTCCTTTCCCTTTTCTTCTCCTTTCTTTCTTTTCCTGATCTATTTAGAGAGATAAGTACTGGTATTTCACCACATTAAAAGTTAAAAAATCCTGAGTTTTCTTCATTCTGTCATTAGCAAATTTAATGTACTTGCTCTATACTTTTGTGTCTTTTTGATTAACTTCTTCAGAAGTTTTAAAATACCCCTCTCTAAAGATTAATGTCACAACGTTATTTTATAGTATGCTTACTCCTTGGAGGAAATTGAACTTAATTGCATTGTGTCACTGCTAATTAGCAGCTCAGCTGTAGTTACTACTTTCACCAATTCCAGTGTATTTTAAAGAAGAATGCTGAGAATACCTACTCGTCCTGCATACTGTAGAAGGTGCTGTTCTGAGAATCCATAATTTTAGGAATCAATACATGTGGCCCATATTTTGAATGTGATATCTGAAATACTATGGTATCATTTGGAATTTTTTCTTTCATATCATTCAGGCTTGTGCAACTGATTTTTCAATGCACTGATTTTTGAAATAACTATGCTATGATTTGTTTATGACTTGAGGTTTACATTTGCTCAAATTTTGCTATAGGCATATCTTCACTTAAGTTGTTTCTTAGCATGTTTTTGAGATGTAAAACTGGTTACTCAACTGCAAAAACTTGTCTTTCCTGTTAGTGTTATAGTGTCAGGATGTACATTCATCTGCATTTATAGCCATCCTCTGTGTTTCAGTGACGTCTTACATCATTGCCATGCAGACTAAATCACATCATAGTTTTGTTTCGCAGGCTCTCCCATTGCTTGTTGACATTTATCTTTATTTTATTTTATTTATTTTTTTACTACTGATGCTGCAGCCATCTGAATAAAACCCCTGCTGTTGCACATCGTGCTACTTTTCAGATATACCTCAGGTCTTCTGCTGTCATGCTTTCAGGACGCATTATGGTTTCTCTCCTGTCCAGATACAGAATTGTGTGTAAAGTGAAGAAGCAGATACCGAATTTGGAGGACATATATTCAAATTTAAAACATGAAAGTTCTTGAAAAAAAGTTGGAAGTAATGTCTGATTTATTGAACCAAAGCAAATTACTTTTGTTACCAGTATAATGGATAAAGTTGAATTGGTTGTAGCACTTGAAACTGATCTCTAGCTAGAGATCAGTGATCAAAACCCAATTATATTCATTATACAGTATTCATGTAGTTCATAATATTCTATTAATTATATCATATATATTAATTACATTTATTGTTAGCATGATTCAAGATAAACAAAACCATTCCCAAATATTTATTTTCTATACCTGGAAAGAAATAAGGTGATGTATGTTATTGCATGAAAATAAATTTTTCATTGAGATACTTCTTCCTAAAAAAAATAGGATGTTAACAACAGTTAGCAGCAGTTTAAAACAATGAAACTAACTCATTAGGAAGTTATCATCTGCTCTGCAGTGCTAATATCTGATAAATATCAGAAAACTAGCACAGTTCCAATCTTGTTGCAACATTAGAGAAGGATAGTCTATGTAACATGGGTAACTATAAATTGACAGCAATCCAGAGCAAAATGATGGAAAAGTTGATACTGGATGTAATTATTAAAGATGTAAAGCCTGGGAAGTTAATTAATGTCAGTTGACATGGTTTTGTGAAAGTAAGTCTCCTCAAACAAGTCTTATTGCATTGTGGATGGATTAAAATTAAACAGATAGGGAGAACTACGTAGGTATGTATGATCCAGTTTCATAATGCTGTTGATTTAGCTCTACGTGTCATTCTATTTAGGCTTTTGGCAATACGGGAATTTGCTTCTTTTTCATAAACTTTCAGAATGAAATTTAAAAATCACTGTAGATTTTGTTCAAAAAAGTGTGATACAAAAATTGAAGGACTTCATCCAGTAGGAAGGGAAATCATACAGAGCAATTTGGATTATTTGGGAAGGTCTGTCTATTAGAACAATATGTGCAGCTTTTTAATGCTGTAAATGATTGGTAGTTGAAACAAATTATCAAGGACTATATTCTCAATCTCCATGTGTCTTCAGATCTATAGGGCACCTTTCTGGAAGACATGACTCTCTGAGTCATCAGCCTGTGCTTAGGGCAAAACAAAGAGATTATTTTATCCTTGTCCATACTAGGCAAATGTTTCTGTTTTTAAAGTTAATCCTGGGAATAACCACTTTCCAGTTAGTGTTTTTGCTAGGATATTTACCAAAGCACCATGCTCTGCCATAGTTTTAAAATTACTTAAAATATGAGTTAATATCAATATCATAGATATCTTATTCTTGCATAAACCACCTATAGTCTGCCTCCCTTTTTGGTTAGTCCTCCACTCCTGAACATACCTGATCTTAATGCTTGCCCCTACCGTAATGCTTTGGGAGTGAAGAATTCCCTGGAGAGATTCCAGGCAAAACCCATAAAACAAACTCATAGGTTTTGGCCTCAAATTAGCAGTTTTAATACCCGATGACTTCTTATGTCTTTTTCTTTTTACTTTATATTTTTTTCCAAGGATTTATGAACTTCCAAATTTCTGGCTGATGTCTCATCCTGTATTCAATTGAAAAACAACCTAGGATTCAAAGGATTTTTTTTTGGCCTGAATGAAGCATACTTTATTAAATTAAACACATCTATTGACTGCCTTTCTTGCTGATTTGATATATTTTACATGATACAAGGTTTTCTGGAAGTAGTATTTTCCAATAATTTCTTTGACAGTCTATCATATTTTCTCTGGTATCACCTCTGAATGCCTAGAACTTGCCCTTATTTAATAAGTGATCTTTGAGATTTCATACCATAGGAAGTGGTGCTATCTCAAGGACACCATATGTGTACTGTTTTTGGTGAATTCTCTGCTATATATATATACATACATATATATATATTTAAATCTTTTTTATCCTGTTGCTAGAAGGAAACAAATTCCTTTAGGAAAATGTAGGCAAATTCTATTTCCCCCTTCTCAAATGCCTTTATTTTGGCAGGGAGGAATCATCTGCACAGTACTGTAATTTCTTCCCACTGATGTTCACACTGGCTGAAAATAGAGAAAAGAAATGCAGTCCTTGTTATGGACAGATTTAGAGAGTGACATTTGCTTCACTAAAAGCCTCCTTGTTTCAAATTTTTAAAGCTCCAGAGTGACAGTGTTTGCCATAGACATTGCCAGTGTCTTTATGTGACCTTGCCTCTTGCATGAAAAGTGATTACCAATAACTCCTGCTATCCACATTTTGTTATGCGTGCGGGCTCATGTTGCAACAGCTTTTGTAAATATTGTCTAACGGACACTGATGTATATTTAGATAGGCTTGGTTGTATTTATCTCTAGTCACTTTATTAAATGCTATCGTTCCTTGAATTTTGAATCTTCGCATAGTACTTTAGATTTGTCATCGGATATGATGTTCGCAGTTCAGAATTAGCCTTATATTTAGTCTCACATTTTAAGTGTTAAAGTTTTAAATGTTTTAAAACACTTATCAGTTTCTTCTGCTGTTCATTTATAAATGAATAGTAGATTTTTTCTTCTTTCAAGTAATTTCTTTTTGCTTCTTAGGAGATTCTATGGTACTCATTTTTTTTTTTATCAATATGTGAGCATGTTCCAGTTTAACAAAGGCTCTTTTTAGCCCTTAAACTAAGATGAAAGATGGCCAGATAGTTATACACTTTCAATGGGAAATATAAAGGAAGACGGTCCCTTATAGGTAATGAGAGGATGTTATTTTCAGACTTACAAAAGCTTAGGATTGTCAAAATCTGAAAATAAAAAGTAGTTTTTCAAGGATATAATATCTTTCTGACTTGTAGTACACTTAAGGATTTTTTTGCATTTTCCCTTGAGCAAGAGGTAGTTTGGAGGAACAAAAATGTGCATTTGAATATTTTATTCTCACGTTAGTACTAGGTTGCGTATAGGTCAAGAGCCTTTGATCCAAGGCCTTTTCTTCTATAAGCTCTCTCTGTAATCATTGTAGGTACCTCCTTTCTTTCAGGAGGAATGCTTGAGAGGAACTTGATCAAAAATCTACTTTGCCTTTCCATCCAGTACATTCAAAATGAAGCATTTAAGATTTGTATAATAGACTCATACAATAGTTTATCTCGGAATATCTCCAAAGGCACCCATAACATCTCTGGGCAACCTAATTCAACATTTGACTTCCTTTCGTGCATTAGCAGAGAAATGCAAATCTTTGATGAAGAAGAGACTTTCCATTTAGCTTTACAGAACCTCATTTTCTAAAGAACTCCATTTGCAATCTTTATGAACGGCAGGAAATCAAGAGAGTTTCCCATCTTGCTTTTTCCTTCTCATAGCAATGTATTCTTGTTTGTTCATGGGGAAACCATACACTAGGGTCCAGACTGTGCTTCTCTTTTTCTTCCTCTTTACTAATTCCAAGTCATCTGCACACAAGAATACCAGACCCATTATAGTTAGGTCTGTCATTTTGTAGCAAGTGATTCTTTGTCGTTGTAGGATGTTGTCTTTGGTCATCTAGAAGCATTCCCAAGCTTCTTGTTTTTATTTTGGATAATGTCTGATGAAAGAAGACAAGGTTAAGGTAGATGTGGAAGACACACTCTTCAAGTTAATTCCATGACTACTTTGGAGACTGTGACTTAAGAAAAAAATGTAGTAAAATGAAAAATGAAAAGTTTGGGAGATAGCAAAAAATGGAAAATCAAAGAGCTTTTTAATAATTTATGATGATTAAAAATGGCCAGATAAGTAACATATTTTTTGATAGTGCCCAAAAATAAACAAGGATGGAATTGATATATGTCACCTTCTCAGAAGATGGAAGGGACGAAAAAGAAGACAGGAAGGGAGACCCTGGCTTTGGTAGGTGCTATGTTTGACACAAAATGATATTTTCTGAGTATGCTACACTAAGGAAATTGCACTATATTGTTTGTTTGTTAATAGTAGAAAAAAAATGCCTAATACCGTGCTTTCTGATATCAGACATATTATGTCTGCCTGCTCCCTTACAAAATCCCTAGGGGCTACCTAAAGGATTTGGAAATCACATTATGGGTTGACATCAGAAAGATAATGGTGTCTGCTCCAAGACATTGTTCCAAAAATTCTAGACAGAATGAGAATATCCTATAATTTGCTTACTGGTGATAAGTGTCACGGATCTCAAGGTCAAAGGCAGTAGAGAGCATTTGTTCTAACTTTAACATTTCTAAATTTAATGGTCAGTATTTCTATATTTACTTTTACTAGTGAAATTAGAAGCCTGCCTTTCGCATATAAGGAGTGCGCTGGGGCTGGAAATTGCTATTCAGTCACTTGGTCTTATTCAAAGCACTTCTTCCCCTGTACCAGTCTCCTTGCAGAGCTGATTTACATGTCTAGAGCCCAAGGGACTGTGAAACCTCACATAGAGCAGCAAGGTAGATGAGTAAATGAGGCTTTAGTGAGATCCGTCCAGAGACTTCTGAATTAGACTCTGTTCTGGGTTAATTAATACTGCTTGACTGAGGTGTTTTTTCCCACTGTTAAAAGCCTGCCTGAAGATCAGGACATAATGATAAGGACTTTCTTTGAACAGGGTGGAGTAGCAGAAGGATGGAAATCCCGAAATGAGAAAAAGATTCTGTAAGGTTGGGACCACTCATTTTGTGAGGTAGCTGGATAGTAGGGAACACAAAAGCAAGTTAATTAAAGAGCTCTGACTACTCCTTGAGACACAAGGGCAGCAAACCTGTGATGAAACTGAAGCATAATTAGATGAAAATCGATTAAATATTTGTATTGCATAATAATAATAATAGTAATAATAATAATAATAAATAGACCAACACTGCCATTGGGTATCAGAGAAGCAAAAAACACGACTGATGATTGTATGGACCATGAAGCCTTTAGGCAAAAAGAAGCTAATATCTAAGCTCCTGTCTCAGTCACTGCTATGCCATGACCTTCAGTGCCGTCACTTCAATAGGCAAAGCACTGCCGGCAGGGAGATCGATTCTCCCCCTCTACACAGCCCTCTGGAGTACCTCTGGAGTCCTGTGTCCTGCCCTGGGCACACTAGACCAGGAGAGACACAGAGCTACCAGAGCAAGTGCACTGAAGGACTGATTGAGAGACTGGAGCCTCTTTCATAGGAGGAAAAGCTGAGAGCTTGGCCTCTTCAGTCTGGAGAAGACTGAGGGGGGATCTCAGCAAGAATGTGTATAAGCATCTGAAGAAAGGAGGCTGTCAAGAGAATGGGACAAGTGATCCCAGTCACTGTCAAGTGATACAGTGGGAGGCAGTGGGCACAAACTGAAACAACAAAAAATCCCTCTGAACATGAGGAAGGGCTCCTTTACTGGGAACGTGCCTCAGCACTGAAACAGGTAGCCCAGAGAGACTGTAGAGATATTCAGCAGTCATCTGGACAGGGTCCTGGGCAAAATGCAGCGAGATTGGACTAGGTGATCTCCAGAGGTCTCTCCAAACCTGAACCATTCTGCGATCCTGTGATCACACCAGTCTACTAACAGAGGAGTCACCTCTGGAATTTTGGAAATTTCAGCCTCAGTGTTTTAAGGCATAACACTGATTTTAATTACTGAAGTATTAGGGAGAATTTTTCACTNTCAGCAGTCGTCTGGACAGGGTCCTGGGCAAAATGCTCTTGGTGACCCTGTTTGAGCAGCGAGGTTGGACTAGGTGATCTCCAGAGGTCTCTCCAAACCTGAACCGTTCTGTGATCCTGTGATCACACCAGTCTACTAACAGAGGAGTCACCTCTGGAATTTTGGAAATTTCAGCCTCAGTGTTTTAAGGCATAACACTGATTTTAATTACTGAAGTATTAGGGAGAATTTTTCACTCCAAAGATGCAATTTAATTACTGCCTGTTTCAAGTCTTCCCCTCAACTGATCTGGGGAAACTGCTGTAGCAGACATCATTGGAATAGTCAGGCTAGGGACCAGGCCCAGCTTGACATCTTGGTGCTGTTCAGAAACAAAAGTTCTGTGTGTTTGAAATGGAGCTTAAACCTGTTTAGTATTGCAGTGTGATAATTACAGTGTCACCAGGATGCTCCTGAAATAGGATCTAAAATTCTGTAAATTCACACAGTAGCTTTCATAGAGCCAGATGCTTCTGCTCAATCTGTGTTGACTCAGCTCAAGTAAAAACTGCTTGATGTTTTTGTATTTGAGGGAGCAGTTGCTGTCTCTAGAAAATAAAAAATAAAACCTTTATTATTTATCTTACTGATCTACAAGCCTAAAATTTAGTTTTATGAAAAATCTTTTTGAAAAGATTTATGCTGTAGTGTGACAATCTAAGTATTGAACTAGCTCTGTCATCACTACAGTGGACAACTCCCCTGTTTATAGGTTCATCAATTTATGTGTGTGTGTGTGTGTGTGTGTGTGTATATATATATATATATATATATATATACAAATAAAAACAATTAAGGTCATGGAAATATTTATCAAATATATTTTGGCTAGATTCCAACTGCAGAGTTACAAAAAACAAACAAACAAAAAAAACTTATATTTTCTACAGAGATCTTTCTGTAAGCTCTGTATGCATCTGTCTACAACTGTGCAGCTTCTAACAGCTGGAATGCAGTTTGTAAAAATGAAGCACAAGATATATGCGAAAACCAGAAGAACTTTAGCCATTCAGGCTTTGCATAATTTCATAGACATAATCAGAGTGGCAACCGTACAAAGATAACTAATTGCTGTGAATTCAGTTTTATTAAGAGAAGATTATTGATACCTTTGAAATTGCGTATGGTTCTTTCCTGGGGGATTTGTTTGAAAGGAGGGATCATGACGTATCATGATCCTGCTCTTTTACATGTCATTAGAATGTACATCAATGATTCCTTAGAAAGAACAAGCACGATTTCTTGAATGATGATTCACTCTTAACTATATCTGACCAATATTCTGGAAAGACTTTTCTTTTTTTCTCCTTTGCCACTGTTTTGAGTTGCTGAAAATTGGAATAATTTTTATACAATCAGTCATTGCAGCTTCCTGACACTTCAGATAATTTTTGTGGCGTGCTGTCATCCGAATGATTTGATGCGTTTGGTGTGAATAGAGATGGGAACATTTTGTAAGTTATAACTGTAAGATAATTTATTCATACAGAGAAGGCATTGTATTCGATAACTGATAAATTTCATTCTGTTTTCATGATAAAAGCAAAAAGGGTGTGTGGATTGCAGCTGCTAGCTTAATAATGTTACTGATGACTAAGAATGGAATGGATCTTTCAGGGAGTTATATAATTAGTTAGAAAGCTCTTCATACTCTGCCTGTGACAGTTTATTAAAAAAGAAGAAGAAGAAGAAAAAACACTAGACCAAAAACCTGGGAGATGATAGAGAATTGTTTAAAACACTTAACTGTCCTTGAGGAATGGAACAGTCAAATATTCAGGTGTGATTTACTTGAACGGGAACTCTAGGAATACTTTTAAAAGTAAGCACTGACTCTGTTCTGTATTTAAACTGAACAAAATACTAGGCTCACTGTTCCTATTAAAGACAGTACAACTGGGAGGGATAAGTGAGCATTTACCTCAGACTAATTAGGAACTTGCTCAGAATTGTAGTAATTATTCAGAACTGAGGGAAGCAGCAAATAAGAGCGCTTATCTCAATAAACAAATTGTTAATGCTTCCTAAAATGGAGCTGTGACTTGGAAAATGCTAGTCTGAGTAAACATATAGCCCATATAGCCCACAGATCATTCTGGTTGCTTTTTAGCCCGATGCTGATTACTGTCTCAGCAAAATACCCATAAGCGTATGCTTTTTGCGTCACAGACGTCCTTTTTGAATACATAATGTTCAGGTCACTTGAAATTGAGTGTCTTTTAGAAGACATGGTAGAAAAAGCCCAGAAAGAAGAAAAGGGTTTTCCAGATAGCCAAAAAGACAAAAGAAGAAAAGGGAGAAGTCTAAGAAGACACAATTTTAAAGTTGAATAAAAACATTTTTTTTCAGTCTTAGTCTAGGTATTTCTAGTCATACCCATGGAGACTGGGGGTGTGTTTGTATCTCCTGTTTTCGCCGGTGGACCCAGAAGAGGGTAAATGCAAACGGTAGAGCTTGGCATCAAGAGGGTAATTGGAGATTTCTGCTTATTGCTCACATGGGAACAGTCTGTTACAAGCTGTCCCGAAGCCAGAAAAGAGAAACAAGGCAGAAAAGAAAACAGCTAGTTGATTTGGATAGGAAATAATGTAAAAAGGTGTAGGTATCTGATTTTCCTCTAACCATGAACTTCCTTTGGTGATGAGGCATGCAAATACCTAACAGGCTGTATTTCTTTTGCTATCTACATTTCTCTTCATTCTTCTTTTGTTTGATGTTAATCAAATCATGTGGCATTTTGAGACTTAAGCTACCTCCCATGTAGAATGGAATTATTCCTAATATCTGGTAAAGCACCAACAAATCCTTCAAAGAAATTCACTAGTTAAGTACAAAATATTGTTATTGTACTGCAGAACACTTCTGGCAGATTGAGCCTTCTCTTTTTCTGTGCATTTCCTAAATTGGATTTCACTTTTCTTTATTCACAAAATGTTTTAGCCTCTTAAGGTCCCATTGTATTTTCCATAATACTTCAATGACTTTATATTATAAGAAAAATAATACTTCTTTTGTGTGAACAGTGTATGTCGACGAAACCAAATGTTAAATACAACAGGTTCTATTAGCTGTTTTAAAGATCCAACTTGGAGATCAATCAGTGGAAACTGGCTGAGCCACACAACTCTGCGTGTGTTTGATGATGATGATGTGTGTGCAGCTGGGAGAAAGGTGAGAACAGGAACACGTGATTTGTGAAGACTTGAAAGGAAACATTAAAAAAAATCCACCCATGAAGTGAAATTGAGTTCTTTCTTGTTCTAAATTCATTAGTATTGTTTCCTTTTCCTTCTCTATGGTATTGGAAGTGTCCAGAGGCAGTTCTGAACTTACCGAAAAACAGAGTAATTCTGTTGCAGAGGACAGTCGGTGTTAATCCTGGAAAAATGATTTGGAAAACACTACTAGATATGGCAATGTGTGCTTAAAATTCAGCATTACAACCGAATTTAGCCAGTGAGATGTTGCAGTGGAGGGTTCCAGCAGTCCTAGCTTGGTGTACCCATAAACTTATCCATAAACCTTATCTTTCTAAACTATCAACTTCTTTTTAAATTAATAAATGTCGTAAGCAAACATGTTTGGTGCAAGATTACCTGGCACGAATGCAGTTTTTTTTTAAAAAAACTTTACAATTACAGAATAAGTAAATTCAACTGTTATTCTTTCTACAGAAAATTATTTTGGACTTACTGGAAAAAAAAAAGAAACTGAATAAATATTTTACTGGCTTATGCTGCTTCTGTGATCTTAGATAGCACTGACATGCAGAAGAGCTGCTCGGAAACACTAAGATTTGTCACATTAACCTCAACTGCTGAGAAAAGAATATTTTTTATCAGGTAGATTGTCAAATAGCTAGCACATTATTTATTATCTTCTGAGATAGCTGGGACATACATACCAAATGGAGAGTAGTTATTGATTCATTTATTGCTACTCTGTGTTGTCTGACAGGAGATTAAAAGACAAGGAATAGTCTTGATCATTCATCCGACTGCCTTGAATATCGTACAGTTATGGGAGGCTGTATCTAGGCCATCTGTGCAATGCCAGATAATTGAATTGTTCAGTAAAATGATTACAAAATGGCATGTTCAGCTCCTGATGTGAAAGTAAGGTAGGCCATTACCTACAGGGATGGGTGCATTCAGCTCTACCCTGTGCTATTGATGTGCAAGAAAGGCTGGAAAGATCCTTTTCTCTCGTTCTTTACAATAGCAGGATGGCAAGACATACCCAGGTGGGTCTGGTATGGAAGAAGGCAGCAAACACCATCATTTTGGGTATCATCTGTGTCGCTAGAAAGTGTGTAAAGGTGAGAAAAGTGTGACTGCAGTGGATCTCTAGCACTTCTCCCTTCTCTAATGGAATTGATAGAAGGGGAGGATGCCGGTGCACACAATACTGTTATTGTGGCTGCAAGGATAGGGGGATTTATCAATCCTGTCTCTTGGACACACAAGATTATTTCCTACATTTCAGTAGGGAATTTCTGTGTTATTACTGTATTACTGAAATAACATTGACTATGGATTTAAAAGTCCCAGAAAAGGAGATTTATATTTCTTATCTCGCCAGACTATTGTATGGCTGAATACGGGGTGTTTTTTTTTTTGCTTGTTTGTTTCTCAGAAATCTGCCTAAATATCCTTCTTCCTAATTTAAACCCAATTTTTAATTTTTTTGTAGGTGTGTGTGTGTGTATTGCATGTTAAAGGACTTTTTCCTAAAAATGGCTTTAATATTCTTCAAATACCTGTAGGACATTGTCCTACTCCCTTAAAGAAGGGGCTATTTTATAATGAATGCATTTAATCATTTTTCATGCTAAACCATTTTGTATCTCCTCTTATCTAATTATTATTACTCTTTAAGTAAGATGCTGCTGCTAATTGAAACTGATGATTCAAAGGACTCATCTGAGTGCTGTGGCAGGCATGCAGGGATTGCTAAAGAAGACATTTCAAAAGGGGAGGAAATGATTAAGTCATCTCAAAACACTGAAAGACATTACCACTGAGTGTGCTAAATTTAAGTTCAGTATCAGCAAACACCTTTCTGGCATAAAAGAGTGCAAATACACTGAAACAAGTACTGACACTTTGCCTGCATTTGGAATATTGGCTTTCACTAATAATACTATTCAGTTTTATTTTGGTCTTTTTCCACTGTAAAATACACTTTAAGTACTTACTAATTTTCAGCACTTTACTTCCTACTATGAAATTAGTATTCATACTGATTAAACTGATCAAATACTAGAGGTATAAGGGATATGAGCACTGATAGTAGTCAATTTACAAAAGTTATATCTTTTTCTTTTGTTTTTCTAAATCCAAAAGGAGTAGCTGAGTTGAAAACTATTGGTAACATCTTCCTCCTCTTAACTGCCTTCCTAAAAAATCAAGCATAATATTGATAAAATGTAATTTTCATACAGTGATTCTTTAACATAGTGTTATTCTTTGATGACGGAAAATAATCCTGGGATATTCCTGGTTGTCCATTATTTTCTCAGCCATGGCTTTCTTTTTTGGAATAAATATTTCCTATTAATTCAGAATCTCCTCTGGACTGCCTATCAGTCTTACGCAAATTCAGTGTTTCCATTTGTTTTCATTATCTGATATTTTATGCAGATGAATGTAATTAAAACCACCAAGTGCATATTTTGGCATTGAATTTTGAAGAAGAGATTGTGTCTTGCACCCCAACCAAGTCAGCAGCAGACAAAACTCTACAGAAACAGCCTGTAAAGAAGCATGGTGCTCCTGGAGAAAAAAATACCTCTGTCATTTCTTCCCCTTCCTGGATGGAAAAGATGAGATCCTGGGCAGAGTTGTAGTCAGCATAAAAAGTTTTGCTGTAATTTCAAACAGCCCTGAATTATACCGAAGACCGGTTAGCACTTCAGAGAACCAAAAATATTCAGGTGTCAAAACTACATGAGCATATGCTAGTCCTTTGCAGAATGTGTCTGGTTTATCTGGGATAGTGGTGACTGTTCGTGCCGTGGAGTTGATCTGGGCAGGTGCATAAAGTCTGTCACACTGAAAATGGATCAGATTTGGATTTACTGCATCCATATGCACATATTCTGCCCAGCACATCGGCAGGCACCCTGGGAGGATCATACTTTAAGCATGTGCACTCTGAAATCGGTTGGTGTTTAAGTAGGGAATGTTTGCTGATAATTTCTAAGCATGTGGCAATGTGAAAAGATTTCCTGTCACTGTACCACCAAGCTGGCAAACACCGAGACTCCTCCTTTAAAACACTTTGGGTCCCGCATTAATATAATTTCTAGGTAGAAACAGGGATGTGTGCAAAATTGCAGTACTCGTGTGTGTGTGTGTGTGTTTCACAGCATAACATTTGCACATTGAAACCGACAGAAAATACTGCATTTTGTATAGGATCTGGATAGGCTGGATGGGCAGTAACAAGACTGAAATAATCATTCATATGATGGCTCAGGAAGCGTACAGTTTACTGCAAATAACTAGGAGAATTTAGACTTGGCTGCAGCTCTGTTTTGATGATCTAATGTCTCTGGAAACATCTTACTCACCCTGAAAATCTACGTGGTGAAAGAACTAAGTTGCAGCAGAGTTGTTGAATCTCATTTTCCTCCGTTCATTCCTCAGCTAGTCACTCCAGAAACATTAACGACAGACCATAACTGGTAGCCTTTGGTTTAATATATATAATGTTGCTTTTACTGTGACTTGCTCAGGCAAAGGGTAAAATTGATCTGGTGAAAGTATTAATCTCTGTTCTCAGAAATATTTCCTTCCAGGCATGACTCAGATTATGAGGGTAAGTTTTTGTGTGTTACCTTCAAGGTACCAACCGCACTGGTTGCCCTTGCTGTGCCTGGCAGTACAACTCACGCTCTCCACAATCAAGAGGTTGATTTTGCTTCAGGCATTTTTCTGCAAAAAGCAAATATTCAACACTCTGCCCAAACTATAAGAAAAAGACTTTCAACTATAGATCCATTGGTTATTCAAATCCCATTAGTGCCTTGTTCAATGCTGGGACCAATGTCTTGGGGCCCAGTTCAGCCAGACACTTAAGATTCACATATAAATTTGAATGTTAAGTAAGTGCTTATAATTAAATATGCTTATAATCTTTGCTTATATAGAATTGTGGAATATTTCTTGTGTGATTTCAAAATCGAAAAGTTTAAGAATATTAGAATATTTTCAAGAAGCGACTTAAAACTAGTCTAGTCGGATTGTGAAACATACATGTCAAGTATTGCAGAAGAATGCTGGAGAACCGAGGTCTATAAAAATTGTTTCTTACTTCCTTTCTATTTTACCACAATCTTGAGAAAAAAAAAAGGATATTTATTAATTTCCTGAAGCAGCCTATCCTTAGGAGGAAGACATTGTTCAAACCAGGTGAAACTTAAATGTAACTGAGTGCTCCCAAATAAATCTTTTCTGTTGAAAATAGCAATGGTGCAGGAGCCCCTTGAGATATTTGTTTGTTCTTGTGCAATTGCAACGCAGAAACACCAAAATCTCTATAAAGCAAAGACAAGATGTTTTGCTAGATGCGTTTACTCTATGGTTTCCAAAAATATAGTGAGTTGCTTTTCATTTAATGACACCTGAAAGTTACGCAACTGAATATGAGTTATTTACCCTAGGCTCTGCTAGTTCAATAAAAAGGAATAGGTGACTCCAGAAGGCAGTTCATCTAATCTTAAAATAGCTGAGTTTTATCATATGAACATCAGGAGATGTCTGACCCAGAAACCTGAGCATCTTAATTTTAAATGTCTAAGCTCAGTTTGCCCATCCTCAGTCAGGAAAGTGTTTCTCCAGTTCAGTATCACCCACGTGAGGGCAATATTTTTCTTCAGTGAACAAAGTTCAAAAATGGCCAGCTGGCAGGTAAAACTTGTTTAGCTTTGTAAGGTTTATTACAGAAGGTGTAGGCTGGGAAGGGGTTTACAAGATCAAGATACACTATAGCTTGTTAAAAGGGCTCGGTTTTCGTTAGAAGGTTGTATTTGGTCTCTGTTGCTTAAGAAATGATTTAAGAAAAAGAAATAATTTAAGGAAAAGAAAATCAGAATACTATAGCTAGCAAAGAATTATTCCCTAGTGAGTCTAAGCTTGACAATGTTAAACTTAGACCTAAGAGAAGCTAGCAGGTGGCAAAGATAGATTTCAGATCTTCACTTACAGAGTCTCATATACCTATGTAGTATTGATTCCGCTGAGGTATTAATGCCTCATATGTGGATTAAGGGAAAAGGCAATATCCTTTTATATTTCTTACTTTTTTAAGTTTGGTTTGAGTTTAGGTTTTTGATTGTCACCTATTTTTAATAAAATTCAATAAATAATTCAATTAATTAAAAATCAATAAATTTTAATATAATAATTAAAAAGAATAATTTGACTCATTCCAGGGATTCTTCATAATCTTATTTAGGAAGGAAACAGAAAGAAGAACTTATAAATGGAGCTAGGATCAGCTAGAGATAATTCTGCCTGTGCAGGTGTGCAGCCCTCAGCAAGATCAAGGTGCATGAGGCAGCTCCTCACTGGTGCACGTCTGACAGACAGCAACCAACAAGTATAAGAGGAAATTATCGTTTAATGAAGAGATATGAGAGGTCATCTAAATTAGCCCTTTCATTACCATTGCAGAGTAACTCGGTATTTAATCCAAGGAGTTTCGTTCGTCATTAGCATTTGTGTGCGTGGGAAATCTAGCACAGACATTCCCACACTTCTCTTGCTCCAATCCCACCACAGTTTGGCTGCCCACACACCATGCAGGAGGATGATGGAGTCAGTGCAAAAGAACCTGGAGACTTGGGGTGGCCTGAGCTTAGACCACCTGGTCCTATGTAGAATATAATGTAGTGCCAAAGCAGGAGGGGAGAAGAGGGAGACAACGTTTGCATCCCTTGGGTGAGAACAACAGGAGGAGAAAGTAACAGAAACACCTTGTCCATGCAGCTCTGTAGACAGCCTGGTACATTTAGCCATTTGTGTTGTGTGCTGCCTGTTTTCAGTGCCTCTGGCCCAGCGCAGAATTGGGGCTTCTCTGAGCACAGTGTTCAGAGCAGACCCTGAAGCTGTCTGCCTGCCAGCACACCAGGATCTACGTCTTGGATAAGGCAGCAAACCCAGGCAGCTGGGAAGCGCTCTGCAGTTTAAGCACTCCAATGTGCAATTCATAATACAATTACAATGAATGATCTGGCCAATAAAATTAAATCACTGAATCGTTACTTCGGGTTACTTGATTTTGCTATATTAATATATTTGTTTACTTAGGGCTTGTGAAGGAACACTGCTTTTGTGAAGAGTGTCTGTCTACAGAGAAAGAAAGCGTATGCCGCCTTGATCTGCTTTTAAAATAAATTTTGTGAAAACAGCTTTTTTAAAAATAAATAATACTGTAAGAAGTCTGCTAGTCTGAGTGTCAGGTTTCTGGAGGGAGTGTGTCTGTAGATACTGATCTTCACTCATACTAACAGAGGTGATCATAGCTGGCAACTAGACTGAATAAACTGAATAAAACTGCTCAAAGGGAGACCAGGAGGGATCACATATTCCTTCAGCCACTCTCTGTGGTAGGTCAACTTATACTTGCCTTACAGTCAGAATAATTCAGTTGTCTGCTCATTGCATCCGCTGCTTTGTCGTTTTAAGTTTTCCCAAGGCCTGATGTGTTTAAGTTTACTCTCCATGACATTAGACATCTGATGTGACTCCTCAGGCTGTAAGATGGGCTTCCAGGATTTAAGAGAGGACCCTCTGTAAGAGAGTTGTTGTGTGCAGCGTTTTCTTCAGGACAAAAGATCTCAGTATTTTTCTGCCGTTTAATGAACAAACTGTTTTGAGGAACGTGCAGTTAATTGCTGAAAATGTTTCTGCACCAGACGAAATGTTTATCTAAGTTTTCTGCCTAACTTATCTCCAAAAATGCTAATACTATTTTAGGCATTCTGAGTTTTGAAGTGGGCTGGAATAGAGTACTATCATGATTAAAATTGCAGTGTACTTTCTCAGCTTTCATAGGAGTCTGACTCCTATGTTCCATACTGTCAGAGAGGTCTGTATAAGTTATTGCAACCCTACTCCTTAAAGGCTGAGGCTGTATTTTGAAAGATTTCTTGGACTCAAAGTTATGATTTTTATTGCATATTTTTTTTTGGTGTTATTTCTTGGCATTATAACTATACTGCTTTGTGCTGTGATATTGAAATTAAGGGCTTAGGATGCAGAAATTCAGGTGAGCCTTAGGCTAAGGTACTGAAAAGATTATGACTGCCAAACTATGCTGCTAGTATATACATTTTCTTATATATGTATTTATATATATTTATAAATTCAAGTAAGTAATATGGTAGATGATTTAGCCATAGCTAATAATGGTATGTAGTGTATTAGAATGATAAAATGTAAAGATAAAAATGTAAAGTTAAGGCAAGATAATAATGCTTAAAAGGACACTTAAAAGAATTGTGCCTCAATCTTTGCATAATTATTATTTCTACTGTTATTTAAATGCATGTCTGCTTAATCAAAAAATTTAACAGAAACAAATGAAGCCAAAAGAATACTGAAATGTATAGGGCAAACAAAGATTAAAAAAATGGTAAATGGTAAATGGTAGGCAAGTGATACATCTGTGGTTTAGGTGGTGAAATTTTTGACTTGAGCTGTTTGAGATAAATCATAAGCCTCCTCTTACCCTGGAGCCAATAAAGTAATACTTATCCAGACTGACATTTATCGTGAGGGTGATGTTCCCTATGGAAAGCACAAGGAGAAACTCATCCCCTGTTTAAAAAATTGTCACAAAATCACACAGCGACTGAGTTTGGAAGGGACCTCTGGAGACCACCTTGTCCAACACCCCACCTGACGCAGGGTCATCTAGAAGAGGTTGCCCAGGACGGTGTCCAGCTGGTTTTGAATATTTCCAAGAATGGAGCCTCCACAATCTCCTTGGGCAAACTGCTGCAATGCTCAACCATCCTCACAGTGAAAATGTGATATTTTGTAATGGAATTTCCTATTTTTCAGTTTGTATCCATTGCCTCTCATCCTGTCACTGGGCACTGTAAAGAGGCTGGCCCCATCTTCTTTACACTCTCCCTTTTGTTGGTTTATTTGTTACTTTATTTATTTTTCTCCCAATGACATAAGATCCGTTCATTTATTTAAGAGTTTTGTAACTTCCCATGCTATTTTTCCACCAAACAATCTTACACTGGTAAGCACTGGGTCTCTAACCCATGTGACAAATAATGAGAAGGAATGTGTCATGCACAGATCTTCTGCCATTGTAACTCTGATCATTTGCTGATGCGAGAGATATTCAGTGTGCAGGGAGAGATAGTATCTTCTGTTATGTCAATTGATATTTTTGGAAATACAGCCTCAGTGGTGGAGGATGAAAGCTCACCTGCTAGTTCTGATTCTCTCCCAAGTGATCAAATTAAACACACTGACTCTTCTAAAACCTGTGCTGTTCTCACCTAATGTAGAGGTGTAACTGTTACTGCCTTTGCCTTAGAGAGTGGGCTATATGACTTCCCCCGTTCCCTGCTGGCTGAGCTCGAGTGCTGAGCTCTTTTAAATGCGAGCTTTTATCTCATTTATGCTTACTTTTCACACAAGATCTACAAGGCATCTTCAGGATACACAAGTTCAATACCATAATATTGTTGACGGGCATTGCTCTGTTTTCCATCGTAATGAGCTGTGCATGAATCCCTGTCCATTGCCTTTTGTCTCCTGCGGATCCATCATACCCTGGGCACTGTAAGAAAATCACTGAGGCTTAGGAGGCATCCTTAAAGCATTTAAATAGCCACCTCAGTTTGCTTGATTTTTTTTTTTTATATCCTCTGCTTTCAAATCAGTTGAAGATTATGCATATTATTGGAAGGAGTTAAACTTTTGCTGAATCAGAATTTGACTGGTATATAAGCATTATAGTGTTATAAACAGGGTGTTCTGTGAGTCCATCTGCTTTCAGTGACTACAAGGAAAAAGGAACAGATAAAGTACTTTAAGAAACAGACCTTCTGTAATCTAATCCAGTCAGTATATAATTCAATTTTATTCTGATTCAGAGGAGAGGTAATTTTTTTAAAAATCCTTATGGAAGCCAGATCAAGAGCCTTTCCATCTTGAAGACTACATATTTTAATTAGTTTAATAGCCTGAAGCCTGCTAATATAAGCAATTTAAGGTGAAAAATGGAGAAGCGGGCAAAGGAAATGTCAGGATGAATGTCCATGGACATGGCCCAAAGGGCAGCATTCACCAGAGGCATTCACCAGCTTCTGAAGATCTCTCGCCTTCGAGGATGAAGGGAGAGTAGTGTCCCCTTCTGAGGGTTTTATAGACACTCATAGTCAGGCTCGTCAAGATCTTTGCAGCATATTTAGGCCCTCAAGCAACTCTTTGAGCAAGACCCCTAGATAACGTCTATGTAGGCCCACTCAGCTTGATTACAACACCTGTGAAAGAAGCAAAGCCAGAATCAAACCAAGAGAAACCCCTTAAAGCAAATAGCATTTTCCTCCCAGACACATCTGTTTGCCTACAAGTTTCTCAGTCCTCCTACAGAGTTTGGAAGTGGAATAGAAATTGTTTGGTCTCATTCTTGTGCTGTAGGAATGATTTTAATCTTCACAAGGTGTCCCCTTTGTCGTAAGGCAAGGCCTTGTCCTCCTTTCCTCTCTTTTCTTTCTGTTTCCTCAAAAAGATTGTGTGTTTAAATTTTACATGGTAAAGGTACCTAATAATATAACTAATCTAAAGATCTAAATGAAGGGGGGTCTTTTTTTTTCCCAAGACTAGTTTCTTCTGAGCAGATTAGCTGAATGCAAAGTACATTGTACCTGGCCTTGGTTCTCCCTGGACCTTGTGCCAAGGATGTGCTGCCCCGTAGAGCAGCGTTTCTGTAGTGTGAAACCCATCTTGGTTTCCTGCCTTTATGGACCCTTTGGGAGGGGACAAGGAGATCTAATATGGGAGTAACTAACCTTGCAAGACCAGAGTCAAAGTTGGAGCACATCACATAGGGTGGTTGGAAAACTATTTCAGTTTTGAATCAGTCTGTTCTTCACGGAGTTAACTGACCTTACAGAAGCGACTGGATTTTGCCTTAGACAGAGAGAGAGAGAGAGTTAATTCAAGCTTAACCTGAGTGAGAGAAATAATAAATAAGCAGTGGGGATGCCCAAGCCTTTTTTACTTAGCTGCATAGATGCATAGTAAGAATCTGGCAAACTGCAGTGCTAAGCTCAAAGATACTTGAACGGCCTTGAGCTGTGTGACAGGTGATGCTGTGAGCTGTCTGGGATATTTGTGTTTGTTGAAAGCAAGATATCTGGGCGGAGTTCCACATTAAAATGACTGTGATGCTTCTGACATCAGAAGGCATCAAATAGGCATGGCTGTCTGCTGCATGCTGTTTGCTTGCTATGTAGTCTTTGCCTTGTAATCTTTTGAATGGAGTAACCAAAGCACCAGGACTTCTTGCGTGAAACACCATCATATCATTTTGCAACTTATGATCCTGTTGCATTTATAGCTGAATCTCCCTTTGCCAATCTAAGACAGATTTTCTCTTCCAGGACTTTGATCTGGCTAACCTCTTGCTATATTTCTGCTGCATATGTTGTGTCTATATTTGGAAAGAACCAATACATGTGCAGTATATTTTTTTACTGTCTATCCCCAATCCATATGCTTTTTGTTGGTGATTAAACCCTTCATATTTTGCTCTGACAAGGAAAATTGGTGAATCAGCAAGGCTGAACAACTTGAAGCAGGTTCATTTTTGCTTCCATCATCTTTAAAATCTTAAATAGAAAAACGTAATTGTTACAGCCATGGTTTTTGCAGCATGTAAAATGATTTTAGATTTCTAAAACTATTAATATGAACCTGAGCCTTACTGCGTTTTCAGTCTTTGGCACCCACTGACCTTTAAAAGAGACTTATTAAACAGTCAGATTTTCTTTTGTTTTCTACCATAATGTCTGGAAAGTGGAATGGAAATTGCAGTGTTAGTTATAGTTAAAGTCCAGGTTAGAAATGGTGAGTAGGAATCTCTTTGATTTAAGCATTTGATGTATAAATTGTGTGTTAGGGTGATCTGTTTATTTATGATGATTCATATATGGGCAATCAATCTTTCCTTCCAAGTTAAAACTCCTAGTTTCTTATTTCTTTCTGTTTTTACCATTGCTCAGCTAGTATAATTGACAGAGAGTACACTGTAGGCTTTACTTGTACGTCATAAAATATGAGGCTTTGACTCTTTCATACAAATCTATAACAAATTTTCAATATGTTAAAAAATGGTAGTGTTGGTTGAGTTACTAAGGTGTCTCAGAAGCATCTTAGCTCCCAGCTGACATGTGACGACTTTGCCCTTTTCCTTTTTTTTTTTCTTTTGTGTCCCCTCATGTGTCTTAAATGCTGTAACATCATCAATACTTTATAAAATGGCACTTGAGCTACTTCCTATTTTTAGCTTTCTATTAATATGCCAGTTTAAGAAGTACTGGTAAACATTTTGTTTAACTAAAGGAGAAAAGACAAAAGAGGTGTCCATGAAGTCAATGTAAAGGCTATCGCTCACAGCCCTCATCTTAAACTGTAGGTCATTCGTAGTGTATAACTTTGATTTTGCAAAGACTTCACCTTTGGATAAGTGACGAGAGAAGAATAAGGCTTAGAGGTGTTGGTACAGCTTCACTGAAGAAAATATTATAGAAGATATTTTAGCATGAATACATCATGCTTCCCTTCAACAGGTTTCTTGTTTCATTCATCTTGGAGCTATAAGGAAGTAATTTACTTGTTTTATATGTGATTTTGGGGTTTTGTTTACCTTTTTTTTTTTAACATTCTCTAAGTCCAGAAACCCCTCTTTTCCTCGCACCAGGAGAATTCCTTGCCCTCTGATAACCACAAAATTGTTTGATGTCTTGTGAGCGAACTTGCTCTCTAATCTGCTCTGAAGAGATAAGATTTTTTAAGGAGCTGTCTCTCAAGTAAAGTCTCTTTACCCATCTCTCTTTTTTAATCTTATCTTCCCAAAAAAGTGAGTAGATTCCACTAGCCAGCTAGATTTGAAATCTCTGCAAGCCAGTTCTGCCACTGCCTCTCCCAACTCTTATTTTTGTTGCCATCAACTTTTGATATTACCCGGGAGTTCCTACACTCCCGGGTAATATCAATCAATCAATCAATCAATCAATACCACTCTGTAATGTGAACCTGCCACCTTCTAGATCATGAATGTGTCCACTAGTTGAGTGGCTTTGCTCAGAGGTTTAAGGAGTTAAACATTTTGCAGAGATAGTGTCATCTGCTTTCAAAGTGAATTTTCCAACTGGCATCAAAGGGTGCACTTTACAGTCTCCAGAAAAGTACCTCTGCAGTTAAAACAGTGCTTTAAGTATGCACTTAGATCCTTCAGACAAATCCTGTTAGATAATGAGGAAAATATAGTTTCTGACAGTGAATTCACTTGGTAGTACACCTGGGTTTTCTGTGCTCCTAATAGAAGACTACATATTGCAGGACAAGCTGTAATTGATCCTTAGATCACCCAATGTGGCCTTTTTTTTTCTCTGATATGAATTACTTCCAGTCGCATTGGACTTGACAAGCCAAGCTAGGGTCAGGATGAGGAGACCCCCAAATACAGGTGTGAATTTATTTAGGCTTGGTAATTCATTTTTTATGCTCTGAGCCTTTCCAATGTGTCAGTTTTCCCTTTCATCCTTAATAACATTGTGCTTGCCAGTTGCCTGTCCGAGTGAGAATTATGCATTCAATCAACAAGAGAATTACGGGTATGCTTTGTCAAAATGTAGATTAGAACAAAGAGGCAAAGAGACATTGCGAGAACTTGGAACTGGATGCTGTACCTTGATGGCCTGTACTGTTGTGTGATTTTCCTAATCTTGGGCACTTTTTTTCCAAATATTCTGCAGACACAGCATAAAATAACTATTGTAAATTCAAAGGGGATGATATGGAGAAAATACTTTATAAATTAGAATTTCTCAAATGCAGTAGTAAAGTAGTGAAATGTTTTTTTTTGAAGTAAAAACTTATTCTTTTTACTGCAATTGCTGTAGATCCTTTTACTATGCATATCTACATATTTTTAGAAACTTGATTCAATAAAAAGACAAACTGGTTCTCTGCATTTTCCATGCTCAAAACAATGTAGGAACATTGAGATGTATGGAAAATATATATTCTAAGATGCTGTTAATATAGGTTTATACACTGAGCTTATACAAATGTCTTACAATAGATACATACAGCTGGAACTTCTAGAGCTGAGAGAGAAAACGAGGATGGTAGATATGTTGAATAATAAAATATGTTTTATTTTAAAAGAACCTGCAAGTGACAATTACTTATTCAGTGTGGTTAGTGGCAATTCTTTAATGAAGAGCTGGGTTAAAATAAATAAATAAATAAATAAATAGGAAATAATCTGAGACAGTTTTTGCTGAGCTGTATTCCAGATGAATGGCCATAAATAACAAAAGGAGGTAAATGTCAAATTACATCCCATCACTGCACAGCCCTAGTTAATTTAGCTATCAGAAAGGAAGTTCTGAATGGACGTTTTACTGCCATATGGCATATTGCAAATGAAACCATATTTTCCCTTAAGCTTCCTCTAGTCTGCGTAGGCTCCAGCTCTGGTCTCTTTCTTGTCTTCTTCATCAAAAGAAAGGCTCTTGGTCTGTTAATTCTTCAAAATGAGGTTAAAATTTCAGCTGCAGTGTGAATCTGATGCACATGGGTCCTCTGAGCGCACTGTCTGCCCAAGCAGGTACTAGCTGGGGTTCACGTTTACCTTTCATTTCTTGCAAGATTTGAAACACTCAGCACTTGTTTTGCAAAGATTCCAAATTTGTACTTAATACAAGAAAAATATAGATGCAGGATCTAACTAATTACTAATTTATATGGCCACAGGACTTAAATCCTCTCTCTTCTTCTTAACTTGACTTTTTGCTTCTAGCCTCTTTTCCATTAGAGAAGGAGAGATTTAAAATTCAGCCTATTTTTTTTTTTTATTTGTTCCCCTGGGGAATTTTGATTTGGGGATTTAGACTCTTGTCCCTGGTTATTGGTGATCTCTTCTAACTACTTCTAGTCTGCCTGGTTTTACATTTGTGATTTGACCATCTACTTTGATGGTGTTTTCATTTAAACAGAAGATTTTCAGGATTCAGGAAATATACATTAATTAGTCATGTCACCTCTGCTGTAGATAGCACATCAAAATGGAAGTAAATGGAAGTAAAAGTATAGCCAGTATGTCAGATTATTCTCACAGTAAAAACATTAAACTATTTTAAAAAGATATATACACCAAGTCCATAAACTCAGACTAAGATTCACACCTTCATAATAGTGTTCCTATGACCTCATGGTAATTATGTTTTATAAACTCCACCACATCAAACTGTGAATGTCTTAAGTTTCTGCGGATTCTATTACCACCTGTAGTCTCTCAAACAGAGAAATCTAATAAGTCTTTGGCAGAGGGATTCAGGCAGTAATAGAATGTCTGTGGAATCCAGGTGTTTCATTGCAGCCGTACAAAAAAAATTAGTAAAATAGCTTCACCGCTGATGGATAGCAGAACTGGAAATTTCCTTGGATCGACCACCATGCAATACATGTTTATGAGGATATTGACCTGTCCAATGGCAGGCCAAGATTTTCTAAACCATAACTGAAAGTATTCTAAAGTATTATCACCTTATTTTTTTTTTTCCTCCAGTGCCTTTCTTCAGTTGAAAGTAATAAGGGTTTTCAGATCTTATCTTTGTGGTTGTTTATGCCAATAAACAAGAGTAATCCTTAGGATGGACAGACAAATCAACTATATGCTTTTGGTAGAGCTTCCAGTTGAAATAAATCCCACTAAAGCAAATAGTGTCTTCACTTGTCAATATCAGGAGATGTTTTGATGAAGTCAGAGTAATGGCATATTATAGTTAGCTCTACTAGGGCAAAATCTAATGCAAGACAAAGTGTCAAAATAATCCCTGAATCTTTTTTTAGGCTTCTTTTGGTCTACACATGCGTATGTGTACAAATGCACACTATATTCATCAAATTCACACAAATAAAGAACAAGAACCATTTTGGATTAATTTTTAATTGTGGCTCATAAATTTCATTGTTTTGGGCTGAAGTACTTCTTTAAAGAACATGAGAATATTGCTCCATATATGAAGATAAAAGATAAAATAAAGTAAGGAAACTAAGCCAATTTAGAAAATGTGTTTACTGCTTGTCCTCAAATTAAGGACTGCTTGTCACCAGGTAGTAGGGAAGAGTAGACAAAAAGAAACACTGAGAAATATGAAAGAAATTATAAATGCATTTTCTCCTGCTGTGGGATTCTCCTATTTACATATCTTTGTTATACGTGGTTAGACTAATTTTAACCTTTTTTCTGGTATAATTTGTTTTTGGTGTAAATAAATGTTGTAGTCTTCCAAAAGGAAGTGCTACTCAGAGTGCAGGAATGATTGTATAATTAAAAATGTATAAAAGTACATCTAGCCCTATCATGTAATCCTTTGCATACTGATTTTGAGCATGTAATTCAGGATCTCAGGATTCTGATGCTATGGAGGGTGTTGGATTAATCACAAAAAGCATGGAAAACAAGTAAAACTTTATTCCTATATATTCCTATAAGAATACCTTGACTTGTTTGAATATATGCTCTGTACTTCAGTTATTTGTCAAATGATTATGTGTATAAATTAAAACAGAGGAAGTTGCATCTCCAAATGAAGAAGAACTTTTTTTACTGTGGGGGCAACAGAGCCCTGGAACAGGCTGCCCAGAGAGGCTGTGGAGTCTCCTTCTCTGGAGATCTTCCAAACCCATCTGGATGCCACCCTGTGCCACGTGCTCTAGGTGTCCCTGCTGGAGCAGGGGGTTGGAGTAGATGATCTCTAGAGGTCCCTTCCAACCTCCACCATTCTGGGATTCTGTGAAATGCAAGTTATGTAAGCAATAGTCTGTCAGACCAAAGTATCCAACTTGCTTATGTAACACAGTGTGAAAACTGGCCTGTTTCAAGGGCTTTTGACTTAACTCTACTGATCATATGAGCCTCATTGGGATTTACTTTAATGGTGATTCTTAAACAATTCTTTAACACACCTATGCAAGTTGAGTTTGCTGATCCTTCTACCTGCTTGCTTTCTTGCACTATTTGCTCATTTGCTTCAGTTATTTTTTTGTCACAGGTGGAAGATACAATTACAGCACAGTTAGCCTTGACCCCAATCTACGAAGAAGGTGCAGCAGGACTGACTTCAGCACAGGCTGTGCAAGTCCAGCTGGGATCATACTGCTGTACTGCGGCGGCCCTCACATAGGTCCATATATACCTCAGCTACGCTTCTACAGGCATCATATGCACATGTCCAGCAACAGGGCAGTGTGCAAAAACTTAAACTCTCCTTGCTGACAGCCGTTGTTAGTTGAATGAATTATAAGGGTTTCTGTAGATGGTACATTCAAAGTAATGTGACCATGCAGCTCTCTGTTCTGGCTCAGAAATCCCTATGGCTCCTGTGCTGGGAATTTTCATGCTGTTTGCAGCAAAGCCAGTGCATTAACTTCTCACTGTCTTCAGATGAAACAAGGAAAGTTTAAAATGTACATGAGAGGAGACAAGCTAATGGAATTGTGAAACTACTGTTTCTTTTTTCTTCCTTTCTTACTTTTTTCTTTTAACTCATTTCCTTCCTTCCTTCCTGCTCGCCCTCTTCTTACACAAACTTTATGAACACATGTTTTTCATAATCATATACACCTTGGTGTCTCTATTGGTTGCAAAAAGAGAATCATGGATTCTACCTAGTCTCTCCACCTTCCTAGAAGCCTGCCTACCCTGCTTTGAGGAGAGTTCAAAAGTCATAAAACAATTATTATCAACCCACACATCCTCTTCACAGATACTCTGTCAGGAATGGATAAATATTTGTTTCTGTCATTTTATCTGACCTTCAAGCAGAGCAGATGTCCTTTGAAATTACTTATAGGAGGAAAAATGTTTTGCTTAGATTTGTGTTATGTGGTTTCAGCCTAGTGACTGCAAAAATATTGTGTAATTGTTACAGGTTGAACAATTCTATTTTGCCTACTGTGTGTCAATTTGCATTAAAAGACAGCTTTTATGCTGTCATCTTTTGCAACTTTTTGGCACAGAAGGAATCAAGATTATTCTTCTGGAAGAGGATTGTGCTTACTATTAGTCTGTCCTTTATTATCCATCTGGATAGTGTGCAACTGCAGCGTCAGTGTGAGATCTGATGCAGTTGCTGTGTTCCATATCTTACAAGATTAGTATAGTCAGATGGCTATTACATAGAGCATGGGATTGTCCTGTGGTAGTGCCTGTGAGGTCTTGAGAGCTTTAGATTCTGCACAGTAGGATTTTTTTGATCTGAGTGTAGCATTTTTAGAGATCTCAGAATACTTTTGTGCATGGGCAGGTCAGGGGTCAGCAATCAGAACTTTCCCTTATCAACATGCAGCATTTACCTGCAGTGGTCAGCCACCTTGGCCTTTTTCTTTGTCAGAATACAACAATCTGCTTCCTGCTGAGGGGCTGACTAATTTATGGCACACATTTTACCTGGTCTTTCCAGGAATAAATTTCTCTCTATCTCAAGCAGATACTGGAAAGATAAGAGCTGTAATACAGAGCTATGGGTAGTCATCATAACCATACTCAGTTCCAGAATGATCTGTTGTACAGCCACTTTGTATGGAATTTGCTGAAGTGGAGTAGAGAAACTGTGAGTGGGTAAGGATAGCTGCATGTACTGCATTTTCCCTTTCATATTTAGGGCAGTATGCTATTCAAAAAGCATTTGACTTTTAGAGATTTCTGATTTTTTCCCCTTCTTTCCTTTAAAATATGAATAATGGATGCAAAAGTTCGGTGTAATATGGGCTTACTCACTTCTCGTGTACTCTCAAGAAATTGATATTTTAGTCCAGAATAATGCAATGTCTCGAGCATTTGTGACAAAGTAGCATTAGATGTCCGGGCTATATATAGGAGCTACTCACGGAAGCTTTGGAATATACATGTGGGCATTATTTTTTATTCCTTTACATGTCTGACTCAAAAGTGGATGATTAGGGTAGAATCTGGGGGCTGTGTTGACCTCTGTCCTTTCAAGTGACAAAAATTCTAGCCCTTCATCCTGAATGCAAAAGGATATTTAACTCTTGGGTTTGATTGTCTTGGCACCTTGGAAAATTAAGTCATTAACCTTGATAGAACTTTTCATGATGCTGGTTCACATTCAAAAATAGGCCGGTATATTTTTTGACTCCTTGACAGAGCATCTGGGCTGGTTGATGAACAGCCTTTTGAGGTAGGACATATGCGAGCAGACTTGAAGCTGCACAATCAACTGTAAGTATCCAATTAGTGTTCATTGTTCTTCCAGAAGATGGATGGAGCTCACTGACCTGAATGCTTATTTTATAATTAAGAAGATGCTAAAATGACTGGTCTCCAGAAAAGGATCTGGCAGGGTTTTTGGTGGTCTATCAGGGTTGCCTTGCTGGGGAAGAGAATTTAGTATTAAATGTTATCTTTCCAAGACTACTGCAATGTGTTTCTGGGGAGGGGGACAGGGGATACTTCTGTATTGGTTTAGCATTTCAGAACCTTTTAAATGCAGAATCTGTAAGAGAGTTTACAAGAATTCCTTTTGAACCTTTATTTCCAAACATAATCACCATTCTTTCACAGCCTCTTGAATTATGAGTACTTCTTTTTCTTTACTCCCCAATGGCACGTTCCATCTTTGTATCATAACAGGTAGCAAAATCCATAGCCTTTGTAAACTGGCTGCTGCATGTCTCTCCCATGTTATCGCAAATGAAAAAGCCAGTCTTGTTTTGGCATCTGTGTTAAAGTGAGGAGTGTATAACAGTATTACATCTGGCAAGTCATTTAGATGCCGTGTTTGATCACATCAATCATTGGCCTTGTGGCTGAGACTTTTTAATGACGGTTCCAAGGACATTAGAGGAATCTGACTAAAACAAAAAGAGCCAGACCCAAAAGAGGATATCAAAACCTAAATGTGCCTCAAGCAGAATTCAGAAGTCTGGATACAAAATTGTGATGTGGAAAACTGCTGCTCACCTGCTTTCTAAGCCTTGAAGAGCAGCATCAGTACTGATGTGTTTGATTTTAGAAATCCTCAGGTAGTGGGAACAGTACTTCTATGAATACATAGACTGGTTCATTCTTCTTGATGTAGTCAAGTGCTTGTGTTTAGAAGCAATCGGGATCCAGAGATCAGAGCTTCCTCCCCATAAGCCCCTAGAGCACTGCTACCATAAATTGGACACACTGAGCACATGGTGTTAGTGCCTGCTGCTGTCTTTCAAATCGGAGCTGGAGAAGACTGTGACAAAGCTTCATTTCCTGATGTCTTTTCCTAATGGTTGGAGGGTACTAGGAGTAGATATAAGGAGGATGGCATGATGCAAAAATGGAGCGCAAAGTTTCAAACTCTACTTACACCCTGGACTCAGAAACTGCCTGTGGGGAAGAGGGGGAGGAGGCTATCTCGCTAACATGTGAGAAGGAACCAGGGTGGTCCACAGCTCAGCTGAGAAATGTTGATCTAATGTCACCAAAATGAGTTTGGAGCGGGAACTGACATTTGTGTCTCTCTCTCACATGTATATTGTAGTTACACAATCTTTCTTGTCTGTACCATCCAGTCAATCTTGAGCTCTTATCTTGTAACAAGATATTGCAATGATTGTCATCAGATTCATCATAGGCTTTTAAGGGAATATCCTCACTCTGCTTTAGGCGTTGACCATGTATTTGTCTAGCCCTCTTACTGCAGAATCTGGCAAGATGTAGAATATTTTTTCTTGGACTTGAATTTTTGTTGATGTTAAATGCAGGTATTTTGAGGCAGGGACTGTCTTTTTGATGTGATTGCTCAGTGTCTGTTCCCTGTGTACCTTTTTACCTGCTCTGGATCTCTTGGTACGAGACTGTTTATACTACTTATCTTTGCTGTAGAATCTATATTTTCCCTATTTTGTAGTTTGTGCACCTAAAACTATAAGCAGCCCGAGGAGTTATTTTCTGACACATGCAGTGGGATATTTTGTGGACTTGATCAATGATCTCTTTTTAATTCTGATTTGATGATTAATCAGAAATCATTGCATTTCCCATCAAGAACAGGCACAGGGGAAGAGCGGAGCACCCACTTCTCTCCTTGGTGTGTGATAGAGACCTGGAGAGTCTGACCCGGGAGTAAAGCAGCTCCTGGGTTCCTCACCTGGGTGTAGGCACCCTGTTCTGTGATTTTAGGTGGGATTATCCGCTATGAAGTAGAGGAAACATCAAAGGGGAAAAAAACAGCATGACTTGTGCAGACGGGCAGCAGATAATTGGGCGTGTGTGTATGTGTGGGTGAATGTCGAAAACTGGACCTCTGAGCTCTCAAGCAGAAGCCTGCTTCTTCCCAGCTGCAACTAATACAGGCTGGCTGTAAATAATATCTGGATTAAACAGAAGTGGCGTGTCCTGAATCGTCTAGTTAATAAAGAGACACGAGGCAAGCCCAGCAATTAGGAGCCTGATCACAGGCCGTGCTTCTGCACATAGATTACTTAGTTTGGGAAAACTGAAGACTTGGGGCTTGGAAAAAAATGCATTCCCCAAAGAAGCAGCATTCTCAGAAAGAAAAAGAAAGACTAGAAAGAGGATGAAGACACTTAAGTAGAAAAAGTCTCATTCCTTCTTAAGCAAACCCCAGTTTCCAGGTCTCCTATGCACTTGCATTTACTCTCTCTCCCATGATGCTCTGGCTGATGTCTACTGACTAAGAGCAGCCTTAAAATTGGGCAGCTGTAGCATTCCCTTAGGGAGAGGGAGTTTTTGAAGCTGGAATAATTTTTCAGCACATCCGCTTTTCCTCTATCATTCCTTAGCTAAGCACACACCTATTTCAGGCCAGGAACTCCCATCAAGGTAGCATTTTCTACTTTGAATTTAAATATAATTTTAATATTAAATAATAAATAAAAAAAATCATTTTACAATTATACTCTACCTGTAGATACTCAATATATTTTTGAATTATTTCTCCTCTTCCTCTCTTAAGTGACACACAATTTGAGGCTTGCAGATTTCTCAGTAAAACTTCAGCATTATATTCTCATTTTGTTAACTTGATTTTCTTTCCCTCCTTTTTAATACTTTTCATTTCTATGTCTCATCATCCACCCTGTTCTTTCTCACTGTTGTACTGAATGTTCAGGTCTTTGATAAATTTTCTTTTGCCTGATTGCTCGAAGGGCTTTGTTCACTGCTGCTAAAGAGTCTGTGAAATACCTCCAGTGTTCATGTACACTTTACAGGAAGGATTAATAATCAGAAAAAAATCAGTGTATCATTGGAAGAAGAGAGGTTTTTTTTCTTTAGTTGTGGAAAATTGCTAACAAAATATTTGATTTAGATATAATAATCTCATTAGGATTACATAGTTCATGTGTGGTTCATATTTCTTGACTAAGATGTGTTTGGTGGACGTCATAGATCCAGGTAAACTGCTGGATTGGTCTTCTAATGTGCAGTGTTGATACTGAGCAGTGTTTTTGTATCAAAACGAGAATAGAAATGAGCCATATGGGGCACAGCTAGTAATATCACTGGAGGTACTTCTGGCACAGGAAGTGTACATGTGCTAGAATTAGGTCATGTGCCTCGTCCAGTTTCTAGCATAAAATTGTCTGACCCTGGCACTTGCCCCAGTGCACCTGAGGGAGAGTGATCTGGCTTGGCATCTGTCATTGGTTTAAATCTTAAAATGGGGATTTATGGTAGTCTGTGGGAAAAAAGAAATCGGTGCTTCAAGCAGATCTGCCATGGTCTGCATTACTTTCCCTGAGGGTGTCTGTAATTCTTGACAGATTCTTGATTTTTATTAATGAAAACAGGAAACTGGAAGATTTTTGCTTAAAAAGAAAAAAAATCTTTTTATAGGATTATGCTAAGCAGAAAATTCATATCAGATATGACCCTCTAAAGACTTATGGTGTGCAAGCTATGTATCCCAGCTGGGACACTTGTTTGTTTGCTTGTTTGGTTGCTTGTTTCCCTCTTTTTCTTCAGCATGGAGTGTAGATCACCAGTTGAAATCATATGAGTACTTCTAGCTGGCTGGTTCCTTGCTGTTGCAAGAACCTTAAACATTAGCTAGAAGGCAAACTCTCCCATTCTTTTCATCAAATAAGCAACAGATTAGTCTCTTTGAAGTCTGAATTGCTGGATTGTGTCTATGCTAGTGCTTAAAATGAGCCAGGAGACAGCCTTTGGTCCTCAAGCCACTTGGCACAGCATGACTTGCATCCGTAGGGTGATCCTCTTCTTTCTGAAAATAAGAGTGCCCAGATGTTATTTAGGTGAATGCTAGACAGACCTCGCTAAAACTATGTCCAGTGGCTAAAACCATGTGAGGACCAACAGTACCAATTTAACACATTATAGGAAGGGTTGCCAATGCTTGGATGTGTATACTGGAGACTTACAGGTCGATATGAATCCAATCGAAGTCTCTGGGTCTTTTCTAGAGGCATTAATTAACCTATTATAGTGTAATATATGCCTGTTGGGATGCCTGTGTCTCACATAGGCATATGTGGGAGGAGGAATCTGGAGGAAGTAAAGTCTAAATGTACAGGCAAATGGGCAGAACCTAAGTGGTAATAATCCAAGGGTAGAATGTAAAGTATATACATGACATGGAACTAGATGTGCTTGCACTCTTGCTTCCTCTGCCAGTATGTTGGATGAGGATCTAAAAATTAGAGTCTGGGATTATTGTGACTGAATATTTACACTGGTGGAACATGCAAACATTATATGCATATCACGTGAAAGTATTTCATCCTAAAGTCTGCTAGTAGCAACACCCTAAGATTGGGTTAAGCAGATTTCAGTATTTTAACTTCATAGAAGTTGATATATATATTATAAATATTTCAACACTTTTTTTCCTTTTATTCCAGCAATATAAGAAGACATTTATTCTATTTTCTGCCCCACTGATCCTCTGTCTTACTATAATACTGCATAATCCTCTATAACAGAAAGTCCTTGTGGGCCTGTGGTGAATGATGGAGGTGAAGAAATAGTTTTTTTTTTCTTCTTTTTCCCATGAAAGGAAGCGCCTGCGCAGGGGGAAAAAATCAATGATCTGGGGTTTTATTTTTACATGTCAATGTAATGTTGGATACATATCAATGAATGGATAGCATATTACACCTTTTAAGATGATTAAATGGATGCCTTCTCTGACTGATAGCAGTTTAATGCTAGAGACAACTTGAAGGCTCTTTTATGTCAGGCTGCTTGTAGAGAGAGTGAGGCAATGTTCTAAGTAGTGCAGTATGTTCTGTGAGTTTGGTGCAGTGCAGCAAGCTTGTATAATATTAGCATCATCTTGATGTTACATTTGGATCTTAACTGGAGAAATGGAAAGCATCCAGTGCTTTGCGTTTCTTTTCCGCCTCTCTTCCTCTCTTCTTCTTAAAAATAAAAATAAAATAAATAAAAAAAAAGAAACTTAACAAATGCGTCCCAGTATAACGTTGCTACTAGCAAACCCACCAATTTGCTGGAGTTTAATTTTTTGCTACATTATTACAGACTCCTGCAACTTTCTACTCATCCTTGGAAAGCCTTTTCTTACTCCCATGTAGCTAGGAAACAGATGGTAAGGTGCTGCTCTCCTTTTTTTGGTTTGGTGTTGGTCTTAAAAATCAGTGTCAGAGTCAGATCCAGTCAATGTTAGACATTAACAAAAGTCTGCAGTTGTTGCAGAACTAGCATTTTATACTTCCCTTTCTCTAAAATCTTCAGGAACATATATGCAACACTTTTCCCTTTCAATACCTGGTTTGCTGTTTTATTACTCATTTATTTCTGTGTACTAAGATTTCATAACAAATTTCTTAAATTCCAGAACTGTAAAACTCATCTAAAAGAGCCCGAGTCATTAGCTGCTGTCTTTAAGGTTCTTTCTGCGGTAAAAGTGTACTTTTCAAAGCTTTTCTTTTTTTTTTTTTTTCCTGTAAATCTGAATGGTCTCATAGTAATCTTTTCTGCTTACTCATAAAGAGGCAATCTAATTTAAGGTTGCTTCTCCCTAAAGTTAATTCTTTTATCTGCCAATTTTAGCCTCATTTTTGGAATGAAGTCATCTTTTTCCACAACTGAGGACTAAAAATGATGAATGATTTTATTTATTTATCCAGGCAGAATAATACGCATTATTTTTTTTTAGATGTCAGGCTGATTTCAAAAGTAATGCACCTAAAACACCACCTAAACAGCCACCTTGCTTTTTCTCTTCAATTTGTTGTCATGATCATTATTTGAATTGTACCTTTTCAATGTAAAAATACTGCAACAAATGAAAACTGTTTTCTGGCAAAGCTTTCACAGATAGGCTGTTTATGTACATTTCGGTATTCTGCAGCTTTCAGGAGTGGTAAAAGTGATGTAGTAATTAGTAATTGCATAAAATATTGGTTACCATTTATATGTCTGAGATATCCTTCAAAATAAAATTTTAAAGAATTTTTGCAATATGTCTTTCCTTTAGTATTTCCTAATGGGAAAAACATGAGAGGAAAAAGAATATTTTCTCAGGCAGGTTCTTTGTGGCATTTTGAGTATTTTGCTATATAGTGTTTTGAACATACTTTCAGCTAACCCCTCTCCTACTCCCATCCCCTTTTTCTTCATCTTTCTTTTTCTCTCATTTTTTTTCAGGATTTAGAGTACTACTCTTCTTTTATTTTCCTGAGTTTAACTACTGCCTGGAAAAGAGGCAGTTTATTATGTTGTTTCTAATAGAAGAAGGGAGCTCTTACATGATGTTTATAAATCACCTTTCCAATAGGAAATGAGTTTTTGTGTTAGATACTGGTCAAATATCTGGGATAGGGAAGAAAAAACATTTATAGTTTTTTTTTTTCTTCTGAACTCATTCTTCTCCCCCAAACTATACATATACAGTTTTTTGTCTTGGTCTCCTACATTTGTCCTCCCCTTCTTTCCTTACGGTTTTTCCCCTTCCCTCAATAAATACCTAAAAAAATGCAATTAGAGATCATTTATATTCATGTTTTGTTTACTGTGACTCTAATTGACAGCTCTGATTCCCCTGTCCAGGGGAGTAGGTTAACATTTCATGCATTCATGACACGATGTGGAAGAAAAAAAAAATCAATTGATCTTCTATTCAAAACATTCAGACCCCTGAGTCCTGATGTCATCTTAAGCTTTGTTTTTTGTTTTGTTTTGTTTTGTTTTGTTTGTTTTTTTACACAGAGCCCTTATTCTACTATTTTAACATTGAAGGTAAAGGGTGATGAATGAAGGGGAATGGACACTGCCCAGGTGATCCCATATGTTAAAGATGATCCTTTTTCTCAACTCTGCGTGGGTGTGCTCACCATACAATAAAAGGTGTGGTCTTCTTATAGCTAAAATCATACCAAAGTCAAGTGAATAGAAGGCTTTTCATACCTCTGAGATGCAATAATAGATCAAAACATAGATCGGGGAGGTGCCTGGATGTCCTAAAATGGTTTCAAAACAACCAGAGTCTTGTCTTTGCCAGGATTTTCCCCAAATATAGTTATTACAAAAGTACAGTGTGTTGTCCTACTGAAGAAATGTCTTAGGAAAGAAATGGAATCTGCTTGATATTCTACCTGTTATTGAAATATTACCAGACAAAGATACAAAACTTGGGAGGAGCTGGTGACCCTTTTGCTGGCTCATGACTCAGAATGACACTTTTGAGTTTATTTTGCTTTTGTTTAGATATTGAGGGTATTTTGCTTGTAAATTTAAAGAGAAGTGTTTACATGATTTAACTGCAAAGACAAAAATATAAGCTGAGTGCAATAGGACCTACAGTCCAGAAGTATGAAATTGGAAGTAACATAAAAAGCTGTACAAATGCCATCAGATTGCTTGCTAATTGATTTTAGTCTCTTGAAGCTGAATTGGTTTTCAGCCTTTCTATTTCAGTAGTATTATTAAATTATCTTTCTATCTTTTTCTCCTCAGGCTCTCCTATTTAGCAAGTTTTAATCAACTGTGAAGGAACAGTGTTTTACTTATGTCAATGATTGACCTGTAGGAAGGCATCTGTACTACTAAATATCAGCCGTGTTCCCCTTTACCTCTCTGGTCTTTTAAGATCTAAATGTCTCTGTATCTGCTGTCATGTTGTGTTTCTCTGTCTCTTTTGCAATGTACAGAAGAGACTAAACAATTTATGATATGGTAGCACTCAGAGTAAGGTGAGTTTATTTTTTGTTAAGAATAAAATCTTTCATGTTATCTAAGCCACCAAAATGTGTGATACAGAAACAAGCTGTCTGTATGACCTTATTGTCATTACCCTCCTTCACAGCTTCCCCTTCATCAAGTTTGCTTAGGTGCATTTTGTTGCAAATTAGACTTTAGGTCTTTGAAACATGGTCTGCCTTGTTGAGTTTTAAACACAAAGTGCAAATTAGACTTTAGGTCTTTGAAACATGGTCTGCCTTGTTGAGTTTTAAACACAAAGTGTCTAGAGGTTTGGACATTTTGGGGTATCTACTTAAATATCTAGATATATATCTTCTACTTTTTAAGATAAAATCATTCATTGATGTCTTTCTTAGAGGAAGAAACTTCTCTTCAGTTAAGAGACAGAGATTTTCTCATTCATTTGTCTATCAAGTGTTTGAAGAACAAACTAAAGCAATGTATGTGTTGATTAAACCTTCATTTCATGTTTTTGATACAAATTAGCTAAGAAGCTTTAAGAAAGAGAGGCTTTCTCGTATTTTCCCAAGGCTGAATTATATACCTCCTTCATCAACCTTAATAGAGGTTGATGAAGTGACTTTACAGGTGAAATGTGTACTGTTCATGTGGGTGATGGAGAGCAAGGGAGTGGCTGGAGAGGGTCACTATTGACTGTGACAACAGTACATCCGTGCTATTATCTGTGCTGTTGTGTTTTATTTAAAAGGTTTAGGGAATGTTTTACTTTGAAACCTGCTATGTCTGGGAAATACAGCATCAAGACAACTCCTAGCAAGATCTGGAACCTGCTTGCCTTACCAATGCTCTTGGGACATTTTCACTGAGTCTCAGGAGACCACGCACACAGATGAGTTATAATCTGCAGGGACGTCGTGTGTGCTTTGGTGATAATTTGTTCTGAGTCACCAGGGGCTGCTGGGAGGAAAGTGCCAAGAGATAAGTGAAATGGTCTGACCAAAGCGTAAGGTCTGAATGGGCAGTTTAGAGGAACACTGAGGCAAAAGACTGCTTCTAAATAACTTGCTTCCCAAACCGGAACTACAGTTCGGAGGCTGAAGAGCCTAATGCAAACTGATGTTGTTTACTACGTAGAACCTCTGACTGGGTGTACTCTGAAGTGGATTTATGATTTCTTGGGGTTTTTTTTCCTTTTTTTGCAGTAGATGATTGTTTTCCTCAAACCACCTTGCCATTTGAAGCTGAATCCTATATGAAGTGAATGCCAATAGCTATGTCTATGCAACGATTTAATAAAACCTCCAAAGGGCTTTTCATCTTCAAATTTATGATGGAATGGATTAAATGCAAAAATTATAAGTACATTATAAAACATTTTTACGTGCCTGAATGCCACACTTATAGACGATACTATAAATATATTTTTAGTCAGTCTACTCATATTTGTATTCACTACTACTATGGTGGTAGCATCCCATTGGTAAATGAAAATACGAAAAGATATGCTTTACCTTTACAAAAATGAATAGGAGATCACTTCTCATGCATTTGCAGAGACAGCAGAAATTGTCACAATGCTTACTGGAGTTCGTGTAGAAGAAATTTCTCAATCAATCACCAAGAAATGACTGTCGGATGTAGGACAGCATGCAGATGCAGGAGACTCCAATCCTTGCATAGCTAAGAATAAAATTTTTGAAAATTTTGCAGTACTAAGATTGTGAAATAACTACAGTAAGGATTCTGAAAGAAATATTTTGCTTTATTCTTTATTATTATTAATCATTCATACAAATCATGTAATTGTGCCAGAAAATTGAGTGCCCCTGTTTTCCTCTAGGTAGGATAGAAACTTTATACACAGTTTATTCTACATCAAGTCCTCTTAAAACTCATAACTTCTTTGAAAGGATATATTTTGCTCTGTACCCATTTATACCTCAAACTGTGGACATATCAAAATGTTTCAAAATTAATTGCTTGTTTTCACACAGCCTCAATAACAATAACTCACTAATCACTCACTCACTAATTACTCACTAATCACTTGCTTGATTACTTTTTAGGACACAAAATGACATTGCACTAGGTATATTTGAAAATATAAGATAGATACTGTATTCACTGATTTCAATTTTGATCTTCATTTGCATCTAATAATGTTACGGATTGAAGACACTATTTGAAGATGCCATCTTATAGAGTAATAAATGAAATTTACGATGAATATTTGCTTTCAGGTATTTACCTGCTCTGGTGGTGCAGGGTTCAGCAAAGCACGTAATAATTAAACCATCAAATGAAAACCATGTAATGGAAATTTTTATTCCCACCTTGTCATGAAACTTCCCAGAAGTTTCAGAACTGTGTGAATGCAATGCAGTTCCTGTTGACTGTCTCTTCAGCCTGTAGTTGAAAGTATATTAAAATGTTTTCTAAGTATTTTAAATTGCTTTCTACTGTAAACAAAATCAGAAATCTTAACATCATCTTAAATATGATGATCTTCTTTTCCATAAAGTTGGAAAGATGCTGTCAGTGGTATAATAGTGATTTATGTCAATGTATGTTTAAAAGTTTTTATGAAGCTGTTTAAAGTTAGAGAAATAATATTATGTGATAAAGTTTATGACATAAATCATCTTGAGGGTAGTGATTCCTAAGAAAAAAAAAAGAATAAATAAAATTTTTCTTTAGAAAAATAAAGCATAAAAACATGAAGGTGACTTTAATTCTTCTATTCAATAGTACTTAAATATGTGCCTCCATCCTTTAATTTCAGCTAACAAATTTACCTTAGCCTCATTCAGCCACTGAATCTGGAGAGAAAAAAAAAACAGCAAAGAAAGAAATATATTGTAGGTATAAATGAAAAGTTTAAATTTCCTAGAAATCTGTTCTAGAATTGCTTGTGTGGGAGAGATTTGGTTGACTATGGTGCAGTCATTGGGTTATCAGCAGGTGATCTGATGTTTGTCACCTTCTCAGTTCTCTCAGTTTCCCAGTCGTTGAGTTAAGATGTTCAGTCTATAACACTGCAATGGAAGGACAGTTGTCTAAAGAGACAGATTGCAGATCTGTTAAATATTACTTCTGCTAGGCCAGCGCTCCAAATTAAAATGAGCTATAACTTTTCGTACCCGAACTTTTCAAATTAAGAAAAGTTGTATTCAAATATATTAAAACTAGTAAGTGCTATATTAAATAATACATTGAATTTATTAATAAATAAACAATGCACTTGGAGGCAGTAGAGGTGTACATTTGAGGAAATGTGGATGCTGTGTAATGTTTCTTGAAAAGATCCCTTTTCATCTATTTCTCTTATTTCTACCCGAGAAGTATTTTCCCTTGAGTTTTACTTCCTTATCAAAATATGAGTTAATAGTAAATTATTATGCTGGGAAAAATGCAATAATGAATAGGTAAATCTACCTTGTGGCTGACTAGCTGCGAAGAGGATCTACTAGAAATGACAAAAATCTGACAAAGGGCAAAATATACCAAGTATTTTCTGGCTTCAGTGCAAGTAAATCTACACTCTGAACTAAGGGAATCAGATATATGATATTCTGATGACGGCAAAAGTAAAATAAAAAAAATCTCTTTTTAAAAAAACAGCATAGTGTGATGTAATAGTTGTTTCCACAAATATAAAGCTTTAAAGCAGCATTTCTTTAAAGTGACACTATTTTGAAATGCGTCTCTCTTTTTTTAAGCTGATTCATTTGACTTCTACTACTTTGTTAAAAGATTAATTATTTCTTTTTGCAATTTTCTTCTAAATGTGCTTGGTGCTAATTTGCTTCTGGTAGTACCACTTAATTAGGCAGTCACCTTTGTGTCTAAGTGCTGGTTGGGAAAAAAAAGAAGTGACAGCATTACACAATGGGTTCATTTAAAATGGTGCAAAGTATAAGATTGAATTAACAAAATAAAATGGAGTTACAATACAGCAGAGGCCTGTAATAGGGAAATTCATGATGTTAGCACATTGTTGGGTTATAATTCATGCTTTTTTCCTGTGTAACAGAAGTTTTCCAGAGACAGCATTATTTAACCTGGTAATCCATTTAAGACTTGTAAACTCCTTGAAAGCCCTATATTTAAGTATGACCAGATTTTGCTTCCTTTACTCAAGCTGAGTAATATCTTTTATCCTCTAAAATTCTTACTGTAATCCCTGAGATCACTTGCTGGAAAAAGTGATGTTTATTCTTCCAAGAATGTGAGAATTCTCAGTAAATTTTAACTTGGAGTATAATAGGTGAATCGTTCTGTGGATACACATGCACATAATACCGTTTGGAAGATGTTAGGATTATAAAATCAGCAATATCCTGTAAAAGGGGTAAGCGTGTCTACAGCTTTCTTCAATTTTGAGCTCCTGGACCACCGTAAAAAGTAGAAAAAAATCCTGGTAGCATCTTTTTTCTTTTTTTTTCCGGTACTGAGAAATCTCCAGAAACATCAGTAAAAACAGTGATATTCAGAAACACAAAATGCAGTCTGAAGTAATGTATTTTGAGTTACACATGACAGAAGCACCTGAAGCTATTTTGTCCCTGGATCTTGAGTTGTTTTATGCCTTTGCTTTCCCATCTGCAAAGTAAAGGAGACGTGACTGTACAGCACTTAAATGCTTCAAGATTTACAATGAAAAGATACCGAAACACAAATATTTTTATATTCATTTCTTATAAATATAAAATCAGTCTCAAACATGAGAAATGTTTTGCAATGAAAATAACATATGTACAGTTCTTTTTTTGTAACATTTTTCCATCCCTTATTCTTTATGTGTCTTTTCAAGGTTTCATCACAAACATGAAGACTAGGCATTTATTATAATTTTTCTTTAATAAAAGCTGGAATTGTAAAGCATTTTCATGATTCCAGAATTTGACGGAAAAAGACCTCAAAATATTGAAAGACTTTTATATGAAATAAAGAGTGATTGCAACGTTCTGTTGTTGGCTTGTTATGGCACTTCTGCCTTTAGGAGTCACCAGTGTCTACAGCAGTAAAGGGCTTCAGTGTTCAAATATTTTGATTATTATTTTGGTTAAGAATGAAGAGACTTTAATCATCATTTAAAAACAAATTGCTGATATCCTTAGTAGTCTCTCTGAAGTGCAAAAAAAGTGTCTTCCGTTATTGTTTTGTTTGGTACATCACTAATTTTTGTCAGCTTTGCAAAGCTTAAATCTGCCTACAGTGTGTTTCAGTTCCTAATTCATATACTGCTCTGTGTAATTGAGTGACCAGTGCAAATTAGCTGCTGACAAGGACCATTGACCTAGTGTGCGGATAATCCCCCAAATTAAATCCCCCAAATTTTGCAGTGAATTCAGAGTGGGGAATTGGTGCAGAATACACTGCCTAGCTGGAGCCTTAGGTTAAACGAATTCCATTGCAATTCAGATACACAGAGAGGTCTTGAGCTTGCCCAGAGCACTTCAGAGTATCCCCCTCCTCTGAAAGGATGTGGCAGCAAGAAGCAGCTGAGAACTGACCTCAGCCAGAGCTGTTGTGTCATTGCAGATTTTAGAATGTCATTTTGAAGACAACCTCCCCTTTCTTTGGGGATGTGCAGTCTCCGTAGGATGCTCTTCTCACTGGGAAGGTGAAAGGCGAGGTAAGATTGAGTTTGCTTATTAGCTGCAAGTGAGAATGTCTGTTGGTATAGCCAAGGAATGAAGGACATGAAAACACTCTCTCAATTACCCAGAGGAGTGCCAGCTCTGGTTTTCTCTGTCGCGTCTGCCTGTGATGGTCTATTTTAAGAACGAATAGGCAGTGTTGCACATAGCTGTGTACCTTAGTTAAAACATAGCAATTTAAATAGCTGTTTGATCTGCGTCAGCAGTCTGTGTGAGAACCTACAATAGCTTTTCAGAAGTTTCGTCACATTGACTTCCCAATTTATTCCATTACAACGCATTACAACATATGAAGACACGTGTAGAGTGAGCTGTCATTACTGCAGCAATACAAAGTGCCCCATTCTGAACCACTGAGTTTTGGGTTGTGCATAAAAGCATGATTTACACCACCCAGTTTCTTGGACTGGTTTCATATAAAATTATAGAATCATAAAATGCTTAAGGTTGGAAGGGACCTCTAGAGGTCATCTAGTGCAACTCCCGCTGCACATGCAGGGTCACCTAGAGTACGTAGAACAGGGCTGCATCCAAGCGGGTTTTGAAGATCTCTAGAGAAGGAGACTCCACAACCTCTCTGGGCAGCCTGTTCCAGGGCTCTGTCACCCTCACTGCCAAGAAAAGTTTCCCTAAGGTCCTGTGGAACTTTTGGCGCTTAAGCTTGTGGCTCTTACCTCCCTTTCTCCAGGCTGAACAGGCCCAGCTCCCTCAGCCTCTCCTCATAGGGCAGATCTTCCAGGCCCCTGATCATCCTCGTGGCCCTGCGCTGGACTCTCCCCAGCAGCTCCACATCCCTCTTGTACTGTGGGGTCCAGAACTGGACACAGTGCTCCAGATGCGGCCTCACCAGGGCTGAGTAGAGGGGTAAGATCACCTCCCTCGACCTGCTGGGGATGCTCCTCTTAGTGCCCCCCAGGCCGCCATTGGCCTTCTTGGCCACGAGGGCACCCTGCTGCCTCATGGTCAACCTGTCGTCCACCATGACCCCCCGGTCCTTCTCTGCAGAGCTGCTCTCCAGCAGGTCGGTCCCCAGCCTGTACTGGTGTCTGGGGTTATTCCTACCCAGGTGCAGGACCGTGCACTTGGCCTTGTTGAATTTCATGAGATTTCTCACAGTTCAAGATGATATTATGGAAGAGGTGGTATCAAGTCCAGTTTGTCGGAAGGTTTGCTTGGTCGCTGAAGCTAAAATATTCCTTATAACACTCCAGAGTGAACAAATGAGCGTTTCAAAGCCCAGGAGTAGAGTTGCTAGCAGGTGTCTTTCATTTCTGCCCCTTGCATACAGTTTTATAAAGTAGAACAAAGGAGAGTGTACTGGGAGAGGTTTTTGATGGTTTATATTTATTTATTTATTTGTTTATCTTTTTATTGGTGGGTTTTGCAAAACTGCTATTCATTTCATTTGTGCATAGCAGATAAAATTAATTACTGCCCTGCAGATAATAACACATAAAGGTCATCCTTTGAATTGTGTTTCACTTTAGTATCTTTTTCATGCTTTGAAGATAATGGTGTGATGTTGTTTGTGTACTGTGGTGTGCAGTGCTTTCCTCTGGGAAGCATACTGAGAAAACAAATAGTAGTAGCAGGATGGTGCGGCAGAGATGTTCTGCAATGTTTATCGCTGCTTTAAAAATTTCTGCTGCTTAAAGAAGCACCTGATGGCAGTGCAGGGGTCCCTCTATCCTGTAAATGTGAAGGTGTTGATTTGAGGACATTCAGACAGATGTGTCTGAGTATAAGAAAGGCCCTGCTTGGCTGGAGGTTAATTTATTCCAGATGGTTTGCTGCTGGAGTGCGGCCCTTCCTTTCTTCCGTATCCTTCCCACACTTCCCCGTCTCTGCCCCCACCCAACGCTGAGTGAGGATGGTCACTACAGAATAGGCTGGGGCTCGTAAAAAGGATTTTTTATTTACCAAGCACCTTTCCCTGTACACAGTGCATGAGTGTAAATGAGGCTATTTGGGGAATTATGTTGGATGTTTTGATTAAGGCAAAAAAGTCATTGAAAGAGAATCAGCTGATGCTGTTACAGCTTATATTTTGATAATGAACAGTCTGTAGAATTAAAGTCATTTCTGGCCTGGCATTAATTGACATCGATTAATGATCTAAGTCTAAACAGATTGTTGGGAATGAATTGAAATGGTAGTAGCAGTCAGTCATGATTATCAGTGTGAGCTACTGTGAAAGACAGCTGTCCATGGACGTAAGGTTATGAACAGTTTTGCAATCCTTTTCTCAAGTACAGTTTTATTTCAGAGAAACTGAGTAACTTGCAGTTGGCAGATCAACCTAACATTCAAATAACTTGGATTGCAAAGAGGTTTATCATATAGAAATTCCAGGAAAAATATATACTATATACTTCACTAGCTTTGTCTGATGTTGGTGATGATAGGATGATTTCTGGCTAGGAACATATACATTATACAAAACAAAGAGACATCCTATTTTGCATTATGAGCAAGCCTTGCACAGGTCAGTGTTGTCAACATTGAAAATGTTTAGAGTGCATTTGGATCAGATGCATCTGGGAGAGGATGTCATATATCAAAAGGGCTTATAACAAGAGATAAAATAGTTTTGATTACCCCTGATGCCTTTGCTAACTGCCATGTGATGCACAGCTATTGATAGAAGTATTTCAAAGGAGATATATTGCTGAGTCTCAAAGACGTTGTTACTGCTGATGAGATTGCTCATAATCAGTAAGTGGTTTATCATGTTATTAAAAGCCAGGAGAGGGGAATGGCTCGGGAAAGCCAATAATACAGAAAAAGCTTCAAAGGAATGGTGTCACCGTGTCTCACATTCTCATAGTAGCTTTTCTTCTGGAAGTAATATTTTTCTCATTAAATGTTTATGCCACTTCATAGGAAATGCTCAGAAGAACATAAGCAAACTTTTGTGGAATTGGTGAAGCACTTGAAAGCTTAGAAAGACTAGTGTTTGTACCATTTTCAGTGAAATGCCAAAAAATGTAAGTATGTAATGAGAAGAAAATGTTGTTTATAGAAAATAGTGAACTTTTTTTTTTTTTGCTAGATATGTGAAGAACTGGTGTGTTTTAGCAGTGATTGCACCATCCACAGATTAGCACTGTAGGGAAAAGCATTTGTGCTCTGAGTGACCCTGCAATTTTGGGAAGTCTGTGGCCCTTGTCATGCTGTTTACTAAATTTAAATCCAATAAAAGCTACTGTATCATCATGAGATCTTGGCAAGGATCTTTAAGTTGTCCACTACACCAGTTGCACATATCTGAGGCCTCCATTCTGAAACAGTGATAAAAATTTAGGAGCCCAGATTCATTTCTTAGCTTGACTGTTTTTGTTTGTGTGTTTGTTTTTCTTCTGTACATAGTTGAGCAGCATTCAGGGCATATGAACTGTTTGGGTTTAGTTACTCTATAAACGGATTATCAGCACAATACGTTCTTCTTCATCAATTGACCTCAGGACATTTATCAAGGGAAAATCTTATGATCAAATGCAATGCTAAAACCAGATTCTCTGTTGATTCAGAAGAATGTAAGAAGTAATCAGTGAACAGCTAAGGATTCTGTTCAGTGCTAAGACGTAGCATGTACCCAAGTAGGGTGACATCGCAAAGGGAGCCCAGCTGGTCAAGCGCTGACTTCAGTGGCAGCTGGGCACCAGCCTCTCTCAGAGGATATGGGCTGATATGGGCTGCAATAAATCCTGTTCTAGCTGAAGGGGCGATTGAAGGGTAAAATCCTTCATAAGCACCCAATGTCCGCTTTCAGCAATGACTTTTAGTGTTGCTATGCATCTTTTGGAAGTGCACGTGAGTCAGCTCATTCAGCTGGATTGATTCATTTTTTTTCCTTATAAAACCTGACAGTGGACAAAGGTGCACTTCTTTCAAAATAATCCCCAAGTCTAACGCGAGACGATAGCATGGCAGCAGATGTGGGTCTCCTCAGCAACCGAGGGAGCTGCACTGCTTCCAGAGTGCTTGCTTTAGCTACTGGCAGACTTTGAGGGACAGAATACCTTGGGTCCCTTTCTCCCTCTTCCCCCTCTCATCCCCAGCTCTTTATGTAACCTATTCTGTACTCTTTTGTTTTCATAACAAAAGAATCACTGTTGAGAGCCTCTGGGACGTGAGGCTTCATATCTGCTTTCAAGACTTCTAGTCTTTCTTCCCCAAAAGGGCATGCAGGAGATGTGAATATAGAAAAAAAAAACAAAACAGAACAAAGATGACCTGTATTACTGCCTCCAAACAGAGGGCCTGTGACCTGTGTCTCCTCATCTGGCAGCAAATAATGTGCCTTTGCAGGAGAACGCATCAGGACACAGCTAGCCCTGCTTGCATGCTCCTGGTGTCTGTCTCTTTGTGGCAAGGCAGTGTCAAATACTGGACATCCTTCCCTGGGGCAAGCACACTTTGCATTTTATGCATTTCCTCCCAAATTAGAGAGTAGACCTTCTCTTCCCCTTTCTTTATCTGTGCAGTACTGGGGTAAATAAGCTGCGTGAAGGCCAAGAATGTTTTCTTTGCTTCAGCATAAGGCAGGGAGCTGTGGTAGTGAGGTGCAATGTACTGTGAAACCTACCTAAACTCTCCCAGGCACTCAGATCTGCTGATGCCTTAGGAAGGCATCTGGCTCCTAGGTACCAAAATACTTCATGCAGCATCCTGAGCAATATATCTCTGACTGCTGTGAGCTCTCTTGTTCCACTAGAGTGCAAGAAGTGCTGAAGCAGCTAACCCATTCCAGAGATCCAGATTTGTGGTCTAGAGACCACAAATAGAAACATTTCTCCTTATATTATTTCTAGCTACTCATAATTCTGGTCAGTACTCCTTTTTCCTAGAATAGCAGTGACTCCTTGAATCCTCAAGACTCTTATTTTTGGCAGCTACACCCACCTCCCATGTGGAGGCAGAGAGAACATCTGCACCCAGATGTGCTATGGTAAGGGTAGAAGACTCATAAATTCCTAATCTCCTCTGAAAGATATTACTTCTCTCTGGGACTCATGTAGCCTTTCTCTGAACCCACAGTATCACTTAATCTAGCACCACACTATTTGTCAGTCCCATAACATCCACTAACTTTATCCCTCATCCTTAATTTCAGGCTTGGCAGAAGTGCATCTCAGCAAAGCCTTGGATGTGCCAGTCTTCCATCTAAAAGCTTTTGTCACAGCTTGATGAGGCAATGCTGAATATTTTAGGCCCTGGGAAGCTTATGTGGCTTCATAGCTAGAGCTGTCAAAGGAACTGATGAATTTGTGCTGATCGCTGGGTTTAAGAATTCATTCTGCTTACTCCTGTGAAATCACTACAGCTGCGCTATTACAGATGAGTTGTTACAAGTATATGAGGTTTTGTCCAGAAGATTGCTGTGAAAATGGCTACTATTTCTGAATTTGGGCCACTTCTAATCATTGAGATTTGCCGAGCTAGGATTTGGAGCGCAGCTCGATGCAAATTATGAGGCAAATTTGGATACCCCGCCTGGGAGTTCAGTTAGCAACATCTTTTTAACTGATCCCACTATTGCCAAAACCCTGGGAATGGTAGTAAGTTTTTCTATAACCATGCTGGAGTAGGAACAGAAGGAGAAATGAATCTGTCACTGCCTTGTCTTAACCTCCTACTACCTGTATTCTAATTTGCTCTCTAGAGGCTCCAGGTTTCACAAGCACCAAGTGGCTGCCAGGGCTGACCTGACTGGCCTCATCTGGTAAGTGTTTTTTCTCCAAGTCTACAGACTTGCTATAATCTCTGCAGTTAAGACCGTAGAGTGACACACTGTGAAACCTTTCAGTATCACTCAATAGCAGCCTTCCTGTGAAAAAGATAGCCGGATGAAATACAGCTTGTTGACTCCTCATCTGTATCCATTTCCTTTTCCTCTTTCTATTGAAGTCCTACTTTATAGAAAGCAGACTAGAAACTGGAAACACTCATTATTCTATGGACTCGCATCTTGTCTTTGTAACTAGTGTGTCCTGGATGTAGTGAGTGGAGATTTGAGTTCCCTTTTTCTTTCGAAGAAGCTCTTTGGCTTCCAGAAGTATTCAAAAAACAAACACAAACAAATAAAAAACCACTGCTGTACCCCTTGTGTGACGCCTGACTTGTTTCTGTTTTGACACCACAAACTTGCCATTCTTTGCCTGATTAATGCTTAACTCATTTACCTACCTTTCACCTACCTATATTTCACATAAAATGTAACATAGTTCTGTGATTTATGCTTCATGGTTAACTCTTGGCTAGTTTCTACTGCTTTATGTACCATAGCAGATGGTGCTAAGTTTTCTGTGAATACTTTAGTTTAATTTCTTCCCACTTTGTTATCATCACTCTTTGCTTTTAATTGTTGTGCTTGCAAACTAGCTGATGCAAACTAGCTGAACATGCTGATGACAATGGGTTGCAGTGACAATATAAACTTTAGAAGGTCAAAATGTGCAGCTTTTTTTTAAAAGGAAAAATTCTCATGAATATACCCCAACCTCTTTATTGCATTTTATATATGAAAAAAAAATCCATTTTCATGTAATGGGATAGGTATTTCTAAAGTTCAGCTATATATCATTCTGGGCAAGTTGGACCTTTAGCCACGGTCTCACTGAAAAGGAGATGCACAAAGAGAAATTGTATAAGGCTCTGATGCTGTGAAAATGGATTTTTGTTGGAGATATATGCAGAATCAGGGCTTTTGTCACCAATAATATTAGGAAGGGAGTTTGTGCTCATAATTATGTCATAATCTTATTTTCAGATACATAAATATGCAATATTGTTTCATTTTCACAGTGTCTGTTAGTATAGATCAGAAATATCTGTAGGCTAGTTTCAGTCTTTTATTCTGAATGTTAGAAAATTCAGGCAGGATTTCGTTGTGAACTCGTAAATATGATGTAATATTTTAGGTGCCATAGCACAAGACTTCTAGGAAATTTAGCCTTATGGGGTAGTAGTTGAGATCAGAGCATTATAGTGCTCAAAATGATGCTATGTATTGTAGAAAAGATAAATGAATACCTGCAGATGTGAGCACTGACACAGCGGGATCTTTTGAATACCCATTATGTTTGAAAGTCATGCACATATTTAAGTATATACATTAGAACTTGTTCAGGAGTTTAATTTTAGGCAGCCAAAAAAAAAAAAAACTCAAAAGACTATACTGTATACTAAAGTACTCCCCTCCCCCTCAGAGAAAGAAACAAACAAACAAAAACAAAAAACCCCACAGTGATAGTAAAAATTTTCATAGGGATGTATTCCAAAAATAGTATTCCTGCTGCCTACCTGTTATTAATAGCAGTTTCAATGCTGCAGTCTTGCTCCTCTCTGCATCATTTGCTGCAGTACTGAAAGTGCTGCTTTCATTTTTTTCTTAGACTGAAACTAGGAACAATGTTTAATTCAGTATTTTTAATAACTTTTTTAAGTTAAGATGATTTTTTTCTCTCCAAAACAAATTAGAAGCGTCTAAAAATATTCATTTTAAAAATATGCTAATAATGTACATAATCTGTAGTAAAGTTTCTCATATAAGAATTTTGATTAACTTTCCTAGTATTCCAAGGCTTAGCTCAAGTGAGATTTATGGAAAGCAGAAGAGAAAATATCAGCTGTCTGTGAACTATATTTATTCTACTAATTCTGATCAATAAAATCAGATTTCCATTTTAAATTAGTGAGACCAGACATTCAATTGAAGGAGGTGTAAATCAACAACTAAGCATTGCCCAGTCATGGACTCATCCTTCATGCAGCTGTCATCCTAATTTTGTAACTGAATGTTGGGATGAATAATGCCAGAAGGTCTGCTACATTGCATGGTGAGCATGTAAAAGTATTTTAAATATGTAATAGAATGCTATACAAAAATATGCATTACACATAAAAAAACAACAAACATAGTCTAAACTCTCAAAGATGGATTTATAGATTGAAGCAGTTGGATAAAAGTGGCCTAATTTTTCCCAGAACTTGAGGAGTTCCCAGAACTTCTCAGAGTTGCAGTCAAATCCCAGACCTTTTAAAGCAGGATGGACCATTTCGAGCTGTGGAGGTAACTTTAGGAAGACATGATTAAAAATAACAATTTAATACAAATTCATGTATTCTTGATGCTCTGCTAGGGCAGATTTAAAAGAAAAATACTGATGATATCTCTTTTTTCCCTGTTTGCTAAAACTTCACAAAAATATATACTTTCTCTTATTACGGTGAAATCTCTCATTTTTTTTCTCTATTTTTAGGACTGTCTGAACTTTTCAGTAGCTACCATTTACACTCCTGGAACTCACAGCTTTTCAATCTACTTTTTCAAAACCATTACAATATCTCACTCCATCTTAGCTCCTTTAAAAATATCTCTTGGCCTCGAAGTGGGCACAAACATAGCTTGTCTCCAAATAATAATAATAAAAAAAATCTAACTACTTTGATAGAATTGCAGAGGTTTCAAGTTTGTATTTATATATATATATATATATATACATATATATATATTTAGATATAAACTCTCAAAAGGCATGACTCAATTTACTGAACTGTGGCCTGGAGATAAAATCAGTTTTCATTTTCAAGTTCTGTTTTTCCCTCTTGATAGTACTGGCTTGTGTGTTGGTTTAGCATTGAAATGGTCAGATTCGTTGTGGTAGTACAAATGCATGTTTTCTGAAGATTTCAAAATGAAGTCCCCTTGTTTGAAATTCTGACTTCAATTTGATGTTCTTGTTGATATCTATGGCTTGGATATAGCCCCTTCTCAATATACCAAATCTTCTGTGAACACCTATATGATAACGACATTATGAGAACATAATCTGTATCAAAGGAAAGCTACAGCTTTTGTAGAAACATGAGGACATTAGCCTCTGTGTATGCATGGAAATCTCTAGGGAAAAGATATAAATATGGACACACATTTAAACACCTTCAGTAATGTCCAAAGCTTAAACACTGGTAATGACAGGGTCTAGTGTTAATTCTTCTCCTTATTTTACAAATAAGGTCATCCATCTCCTCAAAGCATTGCTTTGTCCTTACAGTTGTTATCACAACTATTTGGACTTCTTTCTGTATACTTTTATAGAGATAAGGTATTCAAGGACTTTGGGCTGGTATTTTGATTTGCCCCTTCTGTTAATTTCTCCATCAGACTTCGCTTGGAGAAGACATAGGGCTTTGGTAAGTCATCAGGGATGTAATTTTTTAGCAGAGTCATTGTCTTCTCATTTAGACAGCCTCAAATATCTTTTATGTTGAACAAGGAAGAGATAAAAAACAAAGTTTCTCTAACTAGAGGGAAAAAAATGAAAAGAAAAAATGATTAAGCTTAAATATATAATATCATCTTTTGTGTTACCTTGTATATATCTGTGGTGAAAACATTCAGTTGCAAGGTCTCTCGTGTTTTGGCATTTTAAAAATTTTAATGAAATCTTTATGGGACATTACCTGCATCTTTCTACCCACATGTACATTTTACTAGTACAGCTGTACCTAATTTGCTGCTTGTATTTAGTCTAATAAAAATACATGAGTAGTTACAGTGAATAATGTACTTGTTAAATGTTGTCCTCTTTCTTTCTTTGTGAGCAGTAGCAGGTTCCACTATTCTAGCATTTACTTGCCATGGCTTTTCTAGGACAGCTGCAAAGTATGATAGACTTTATCCAAAGTAGCATACGTCCTTTCATCTTAATTTCATCAACAGTTTATTTAACACTGTCTTTACTGATTTCTATTCATTCATTCTTCTTTTTTTAAAAATCTTTTTAAAGACAAATTTGAAAAGGGATTTCAATATATCCATCATTACTGCTACATCACTAATTTAATCTCTCTTTTCACTTACTGATATGCTTTCTTTTCCTAGTAATTCCTTGCAGCTTTGCATGTTTCTAGACCTCTGAGGAATAGGAAAAAAAGCCTTTAAAAATGTACACTGTCAAGCACTTGTTTATTCTTGTCTTTCCCTTTACATCTACTGATTTTCACTCAGCTTTACTGAAACATTAACATGAGACTTTTGCCATCTCATGAACGCTAGAAAACCTTCTTTTATTTTTTTCGCTCGTCTACATCAATAACTGAATGCATCAAAATCTCAGAAATAATAAATATGTAATTAATAGCAATATATGAGGTTTAGGGATCAAATCTCTTGCAGTTGACTGACATTGTCAAATAGAGCCATCGGATGATGACCATTACATAAGATGGGCTTCTATTTTAGTCTCCTAGTTTTCTGAAGTTATTTTTTTTTAAATACTTCAGTTCTCCTGAAGTACAAGTGGAATTTACTAGGTATCTCAAAGGCTCCCAAAGAGATAGCCATTCCATCCAAATCTATGTCTTTATATTAGATGGGCATAGTGTTCTTCTGCAGGCATTTCCCATTCTCCATTTACAATATAAGGTTATTCCTGTAGCTAACTGATTCACAGCCTAAAATCTGCCTGCAAATTAGGTGCGTACCTGCAAATTAGGTGAATCTTGCTGACAGGGCTCAGCATGGGAATAAAAATCTAGATCAAAAAGACGAAAATTTGCACCTTGAAATGAGGACATTGTTGTGTTGCACCTCTCCAATAGTGACTGCTATGTGATTTGGGAATTACACATGGCTTGGGCACTTGGGTTACACCTATACAGGGTAGTTGGGACAGTTGTTTCATTTATATTTTAGAGCTCTTTATAGTTTCAGTAAGCCAAATATACAAGCACTAAGTTTTTAATTTAGAAAATTCTGAAAACAATTTGAAGAAGCCTTTCAGTTAAGCCTCCGGTTGTTTTCTCTAAAACAAAGACACAAGGCACAATGAAATGCCTACATTTTTATGTACAATCTATTGTCTGGAGAATAACAACAGTTGAATGAGAACAACTCAAACTAAAGATGCATGTACATGCATTTTCACATGTGTGCTCACAGCAACAAGTGCCATCTTTTAAGACTATGAAGCAGTCTGTCTCCAACTGTCTTCCTCTGCTTTTCAGATATGTATTGACATCCTGGTTAGGCATACTTTTGCTTAGATGATTAGAAATGTGAATTACCATTGCAAGCAGTTACTATCAGAAAATAATCCCTTTGATTCCAAGTACTGTTTCATACTCTGCAAAGGCTAAACAGAATTTTTGGTTAATTATTTGTTTGGGCAAATGGTAGGTGCAAAAATTGGCTGAGACACAGTAGATTTAGGATCCACTAGAAAAAAAAATCTGCAGGTAGCCTGAAAGGGACTTTCCATCACTGATTAGAAAGTTTCCTTAAGGTCCTAGTTCTTACAGAGATGTAAATATGACAACCAAAGTTATGATTTTTAATATGTTCCTACCTCTACTGCCTGAAACAAAAAAAACTCAAAAGGCATGACTCAAGACATTGTTCAAATATTCAAGAAGTAGAGTGAAAAATAAAGGCATCCAAAATGTACTTTCCTCCTACCCCAAATTTTGTTCTGCAGTGGATGGGTTCCTAATTCATGTTATGTGAACACTTGGTACTGGCAATAATGTGAAGAGCCTGCGGAATGCCTTGGCTTTTCTTTCCGAATACAGTTAGAAAATCCTGTTCGGAAATACAGAAGGGAGTTGTTGACAATAAATAGGCATTTGAGACTGTAATGCAGTGGAGAGAATGGGAAAACTGTCCTGTGTCTTCAAAAGAGTAAAATAAATGAATGAGAAAGAACATTAATCAGTATTGGGGTACATGTTGGCCAGAAATCATGCAACACTGCTCTGCTTTTCCCAAAGCCATTCAAGCTCCCTTTGAATAATTAAAAATAATTACCTTTTATTGAATGCTTTTAATATGCACTGGTGAGTTGTGATTTTTTGGACTGCGTGTTGAATGGTCTGAATGCAGCTTCAGAGAGGCAACTGGATGGGGAGATGAAGCATAGACATAGTTACTTGCTTAACATGCTTGTTTATGTTAGGGCTCACATATGTGTACAAATATACTTGAGTGACTGATGGAGAAATCTGAACGAGATGCTAACTCACAGCAATATGCATATCTATTTTATGTTTTTATTCCTGACATTTAGGAGAAAAGAATGTTAACCAAAAGCGTCGACTAGAAAGATATCTTTATTTTCTTGGCGAGTGGTAATAGTACCAAGACAGTGCTTAAAAAGACAATCAAAACAAACTCATAATATCATTATTGATTCTCCCTTTGGATAGATAACTTTAACAGATAGCTACTAGTGGCAGGATAACAGTATTGACATGTGGCCTTTGGAGGACACTTAGCAGTATCATTTTGCCAAGAGACTTGCTAGATGGCATGTTGATGCTAAAGCACTATATGTTTCATTTCTCAAGAATGCATTTGGTCAACCTAAATCGACTGCAAGCTGATCTACCTTTTCTGATAGCTGCACAAACCATAAATAAATTGCATTGGTATAAATGTCAATCAGTTTAACAAATCTTATCTACACAATCTCTTGAAAAGTAATATCCTTCCATTTCATACTGTTTTTTTTCAGGTAACAACTCTGTAACATGTAAAGTTCTCTTTAAAACTCAGAAATCTGGCAAAATAAACTTCAAACTCCTCAAACTTTTGCAATCTTGCACCATGTTGTTCCTTATTTATTGTCTTGAGATGATCTGAAAACTGGTTCTGTTCCACTATATTGCAAAAGAAGGAGCTGGCTCTGAAACTAACCATGGTAATGCTATTTTGGCATCAAATATATTCTCCTAATGGATAAGCTTATTTCAGAGAAGGTACACACATGACGGAATATTGCTTGTGGTGATTTTTATTTTTTTATATATATATTATTTATTCTATTATTTATTTTCTCATGAATTAAGAGACCCTGAGTTTCACTGGCCAAAAAAAAAAAAAAAAAAGGTGTGATTATTAGGCTTTGAGAATTGGTATCAAATTAAGTTGCCTCTTAATTGTGTTAAAGCTGGTTGCCATATTAAAGGCATAACCAGCGCTTCCTGTCTATTTTTCAAGAATAGAAAGATAAAAGCCTTTTTCACTTGTTCATACCTAAACATGGGGAGGGAAAGGACTGAGTGGTGAAGGGGAAGAGACAATGCATGAACTATGCCCCAAGTGAAGACATAACATACAAGAATGATGCATAATATGCAAGGATAACCTAGAAACTCAAGAAAGGATACAGCTGGACGAACTGCATGCAGACATGCGTTTTTAAAGAAAATGCAGAAGAAGCAACATATGAGAATTGCACTTTCCCAGCCAACAATAGTGTCGAGAATTAGTGTGGTAAAATTTCAATTGATTCTTCCTTTCTTCTACAACAGTAGAATGTTGTATTTGCACTTGAAACCTGTATAAATGTGCCAAGCACTTTCTGTCCTGGTTGATCCTGAAATGTGGTCCTACTGCATAGCCTTGTACAGCATATGTCAGCATGACAGATAACTGACTGTACAGAATAAACTCAGGGTTTTGTCTCCATTATTCCCCTTCCATTTCTATAAGTATCTGGGAGGTTTATCAACAATAATATTCTTTAAGAGGACTGATGTACTTGACATTCATCGTGTGATTTTCTAGCCATTATGGTCTAAGGTAAGACAAGATTTGTTGGTAGAAGTAATAAGTTTTATTAGACCAGGCAGTGTAATTGGAAAAAGTTGATAACATAACCATTACTGGCAATGGTTTTAGTAAAGCGGCCTCAAGAGGGTAAAAGTAATTCTTTCTGAGGTACCATTGCATATGTGAGATATGATGGTCCTTGACATGAAGTCTGTCCTTTTACCAGCTGCCACTTTTTAAAGTAAAATGCCCTTCTTCTATAGGCATACTTGCTATTTGTACTGGTTGGGGTTCTGAGCACACTCGTAAGCCCTGATGATTGTGACAACAAATCAGGTTCAGCTCTGCCCGTGCCTCTCCTTTCAAACGTTTGTGTGCGTTGTTTTCAAACACAGCCAAAGATGGGGACCCTCCTGACAAGGGTTTAATGGAAGAGTGAAATCCACCGAATTAGAGCACTGTCATGATGTTCCCTGCTCTTTACTGCATACATATCTACACAGTGCTTATATACATATACAGAAGAGTATACATCCTAATGTATGCCCTGGAGAAATTGCTTTCTTAATGTTCATTTTAAAAATCTTTTGCAAAAGCAAAAGTTAAAAGTATTTTGGAAGCTAAAAGACTGTAGCTGAAAGGATCTCAAACTCTTCCAAGACAATGTCTTGGAAGATGATAGGAAAATGTGTAAGAGCATGTAAGGACATGATAATTGTTCCATAGAATTGTTGCTTCTATGGATTTCATTGACAAGACAGATATATAGGTTACAGATCTATGAACTTTTTCATGATCTATGAACTTTTTCAGTAGTTTGTTGACTTTCAGTATGAATAATTTTCAACCAGTATGACTGATTAATTCACAAAAGGAAGTGGCATCTTGCATTCTTTGTTTTAGAGTACGTGTTCTAAGAAAAAAAAAAAAAAAAGATCCATTAACACTTGGAAATTCTGAAAAAAAGCGTTTAGAGGTTGGAATCTGTAATTGCATTTAATTAAAAAAATGGCTTTATACCTTTCCAGGTACATTTACTGTAAAATTTAGAAAGAAGATTTCTATATTTATTAAGCCCAAGAGGTAGCTGTACTCTGAGCAAGTCTGGACCAGATACCAGCTTCAATTATTCTAGCTGGGTGGCAGGGACCAGTGGTCACTACTGTTTCCCACAGTAGAACCTGCCATAGTCACGGCAAATCCCCAATATCCACAGAGGCATATCTTGCCAGATCACAGCTTCACTGCGTCAGTTACAGATTTTAACAAAGTTTTTTCGTTTTTTTGCGTTAACTTTTATTAATCATACAGATGGCTGGCAGCACTCACAGTCCTTGATGATAAGCACTTAAAACTATTTAGAGACAGTCAAATTAAAAAAGCAGCTTCTCCATGAAGCCACATTCTTGTTCTGGTAAAATTATCCTTCCACTCATTTATCCCTCCAGACATGTTCTCTCTCTTTAAAAGTTCTGAAATATAGTCATGAAATACATTCCAATATTTAAAACATGTAGTTAATTGAATGTAAATAAAGAGTTTCATTTCATTCAATAATACTTTTCACATATGTAAAATTAAATTTGCAATTTTAGTTTGTGCTGTTTAAACCTAAGTCTACTCAATGATTTTGCTTTCTTCACAACTGGGTGAGCTGATGACTCTGCGATCAGAAAAATGAGAGTTAAAACCATAGAAAAGAGTCATATATTACAGAGACAATGGTCATTCTAGTTGTTATCTGCCTTTCACTTTTCTAAATGATAGATGCTACTTAGAATTTTGGAACTGGAAAAACTTCACAGATTTTTTTTTCTTTATACAGACTTCAATATTGGTAGTTTTATTTTTACATTCATTTCTTGGTTCTTCTGTTTCATCTTCATGTAGTGGTGAAATTTCAGATGAAAAGAAAAAGTATTAGTTACTTCTTTTTTTCCCCAACTTGCTATATTTTGTTCTTCAGTTGAGATTTATTCCTTTAGAAACTGTAGGTGAATAATAAATCCTTACTAGATTAAAAATTCACAAGACACTTTCTTGGAATCACTTTTTTTGGTGAAGTTCTTTGTATTGCTGATGATTTTATGTATTCATAGAATCATGGAATTATTATGGTTAGAAAAGACCTTCAAGATCATCAAGTCCAAACATAAGCCCTTCAACACCATGCCTGCTAAACCACATCCCTAAGCGGCTCATCTACCCACTTCTTGAATACTGCCAGGGATAGTGACTCCACTGCTTCCTTGGGAAGCCTGTTCCAAAACTTGACTGCTCTTTCTATGTAGAAATTCCTAATTTCTAACATTTCTAACATTACTAATATCTAGATTTTTTATAATGTCCAATCTGAACCTCCCCTGGCGTGACCTGAGGCCATTTCCTCTCGTTCCACCTGTAGGTACAACAGAAGAGAAGAGATAGACCCCACCTCACTACAGCCTCCTTTCAGATAGCTGTAGAAAGCAATAAGGTCTCCCTCGACCTTCCTCTTCTCCAGACTGAATAACCCCAGCTCCCTCAGCTGCTCCTCATAAGGACTCTGCTCCAGACCCTTCACCAGCTTCAATGCCCTTCTTCAGATCCACTCTCAATGTCTTTCTTCTAGTGAGGGGCCCAAAACTGAACACAGTATTCAAGGTGTAGCCTCACCAGTGCCAAGTACAGGGGAATGATAACTTTTGTGGTGCTGCTGGCTACACTGTTCCTGANCTTTCGTGGTGCTGCTGGCTACACTGTTCCTGATGCAAGCCAGGATGCCTTTGGCCTTCTTGGCCACCTGGGCACACTGCTGGCTCATGCTCAGCTGGCTGTCAAGCAGCGCTCCCAGATCCCTTTCTGCCGCACAGCTCTGCAGCCGCTCTGCCCCAAGCCTGTAGTGCTGCATGGGGTTGTTGTGACCGAAGTGCAGGACCCAGCTCTTGGCCTTATAAAACCTCATACAATTGGTCTCCTCCCATCCATCCCGCCTGCTTAGATCCCTCTGCAGAGCCTTTTTACCCTCATGTACATTAACTCTTCCTCCCAGCTTGGTGTCATATACAAACTTGCTGAGAGTGCACTCATCCATATCGTTGATAAAGATATTAAAGACGACCAGCCCCAACACTGACCCCTGGGGAACACTGCTTGTGACTGGTTGCCAGCTGGATCCAACTCCATTCACCATCACTCTTTGTGCTCGGCCATTGAGCCAGTTTTTCACCCAGAGTAAACCTGTGTAACCCATGAACTGCCAGCTTCTCCAGAAGAAGGCAGTGGGAGACTGCATCAAAGGCCTTACTGAAGTCTACGTAGACCACGTCTACAGTCTTTCCCTCATCCGCTAGGTGAGTCACCTGGTCATAGAAGGAGATCAGGTTGGTAAGGCAGAACCCATGTGGGCTGGGCCTGATTCCCTGGTTGTCACACACTTCGATGTGATCGCCCTCAAGATGATCTGCTCTGTAACTTTCTGATACTGAGGGCTGACAAGCCTGTAGTTCCCTGAATCCTCGAGCCAACCCTTCTTGTAGATGGGAGTCACACTAGCAAGTCTCCAGTCACCTGGGACCTTCTCTGTTGACCGGGACTGCTTGTAGATGATGGAGAGTGGCTTAGGGAGCACTTCTACCAGCTTCCTCAGAACCCTTGGGTGGCTCCCACCTGGCCACATAGACTTATGGATGTTCAAGTGGAGTAACAGGTCACCGACTGTTTCCTCCTGGATTATGCGGGGTGTATTCTGCACTCTATAGGTGTCTTCCAGATCTGGGGGCCAAGTACCTTGAAGATAACTGGACTGAGTGTTAAAGATTGAGGTTAAAAAAGGCATTAAGTACCTCAGCCTTATCCTCATCCTTGGTGACAATATTCCTCGTTGCATCCAATAAAGGATGGAGATTCTCCTTGGCCTTCCTCTTCTTGCTAATGTATTTGTAGAAGCATTTTTGTTGTCTTTTGCAGCTGTTGCCAGATTGAGTTTCATCTGAGCTTTTGCCTTTCTGATTTCCTCCTTGCATACCCTAATGACTTCCTTGTACTCTTCCTGAGTTGTATTGCCCTTCTTCCAAAGGTGGTAAACTCTCTTTATTTCCTCAGTAATAGGTCCCTATTCAGCCAGTCCAGTCTTCTTCCCCTCCCACTCGTGTTTCGGCACAGGGGGATGGCCTGCTCCTGTGCCTTTAAGATTTCCTTCTTGAGGAGAATCCAGCCCTCCTGGACCCCTCTGCTCTTCAGGACTGGTGCTAGTGCATGGTAATATAACCTATAACTTGTGTGCAACAGTTAACAATTCTTTCTCCTGAGATATATGGAACTGTAAATCCATTTGGAAGGAAAAACAATGAGGGTTTTCCAGGCACCTCCTATGAAAGTTTCTTCGATATGCATTTTCTGAGTGTATTTGGTTGAACTTTAGTATTGCAGCAGCATCATTATTATGTTGCAACATTTTTGTTATTGCTGTGTGGGGTGCTTAAATACCATAGAGTATTCAAATATATAGATACATATATAGTACACTAAACTATACCTTTGAAGATGAAAAGATAGAAAATTATTTGTCTTTCAAAAGGACTGGAAAACCTAAAATTTTACTTTTTTGTTGCTCCTCCAGATTTTTTCTTTCAATGCAATACTCTAACAGTGAAATTAATACATGCTCTTCAGGATGCACAAGTGGGATAAATGCTTGTAAATGTATCAGATGTTATAGTATGAGGTAGAATCTACAGTCTCCTCCAAGAAGAGAAATGGTTAATGTAGGCAGCAGATGGGATGATGAAATGTAGCTGCAAGGGATAAATGCACTCAGGGGAAAGCACTGAAGGATAGGGAACTGCTTAAAGTGGTAGGTGAAAGCACTTAGAGGAGTGTAGTTAAAAGGACATTCTATGAAGTTGAAGGACACATGTGCTTTTGAAAGAAGGAAGCAGGAAAATACTTCTTATATCAAGACAAAAGGATTTAGCTATACTTTGGGGGCCTTGCTGGAAAATGTCTGAATATGAAAGGGCCTTTTTTTGCCTAGCAAGGCTGTACCTGACAAAAAGGTCTTAGTACATCAGCCTGCCTGCTCAGCTCCATACACCTTATGGAGAGGGGTACTCATTTCCCCTAACTTCACAGATCTCTATGGTCACAGTTTGTATTAGAGCTTGTTGATGTTGGTTCTTCACTGGAAAGAAACAGATGCTTTTAGGGCATGATTCATCTGACCTATTTGAGACACCTGCTTTAGCAGATGAATCATGAGCTGCTCTAGAACTGCTTCTTTTTCTCCATTGACTGTAAAGGGAGCCCAGGGAGACTGGCTCAGATTTAAATATCTGGAAAACAAGTATCTTAGAATCATAGAATCATTAAGGTTGGAAAGGGCCTTTAGAGATCATCTAGTCCAACCTCCTTCCACATGCGGGGTCACCTAGAGCATGTTAAATGATTGGGTCAGATAAAAATGTCCACGAAGAATGCCATTAAGTGATAAAGTTAAGGCCTGACCCTCACTGCTGTGACAGCTCCAGGGCATGAGCATTTGTGGTCATTTCCCTCTCTTTATAGTTTGCCATATGTCTCTGCTTCTATATAGGGTACAGTCAGTGGGGACAGGGGCATAAACATAGTTGCGTAGTGCCACTTGATGTGTATGGAGGTTTCTCCCTGGCTTCTGACAACTGTGGCAGAAGTGTTTGGGTCTCTTGTGGGGTCCTGCAGCCATTTATAGTCTATTTGCTTCCCTCTGAGCTTTTGGGGAAAATTTCAGAAATGGAGAAAGAGCAGAAAGACCCTCACACATCCTTCCTAAGAGTGAAATCCTTCCTTCCTAAGAACAAAATCTGACAAACCAGCCTGTTTTTCTTCTGTATGTTGAAATGCCCCATTTGTAAAGAAACTCGCTAGCACTTCAGTGATTTGGAGCAAAATTTTTTAAAATTTAGCTGTGAGAGGGATGAGGTTATCTTCATGTCAGCTTTTTGTCAGCTCCATGAAAATATGTTCAGTTCTGCCTGAATTGCAAACGTCAGAGTACCTGAGATCACATAAGCTCAGCAGGAACTTGTCAGTTTTCACTCAGTATTTGTGGATACTTCTAGGATTACATCACCGTGTCATGGTGTCCCGGCTGTGAAAGCAGGCTTGCTGTTGTAGCTCTTACCTGCAAGATAGATAGATAGACTTTTGTGAAGCATTTGGTTATTATAAATGATGACAGCCTTCAAAAAGACCATGAGAAAATTAATGCTTGTTCTTCCAGGCTATGATTTGCATCATTTGTAGTAAGTAAGGTAGTGGGTTAAGCCTTGAACAATAGGCAAAAGAAGTGAAATGTTGAATAGCTCTTCAACAAATCTCATCAAATGAGTGTTATCAAGTTCCTGTATTTAATAAGGTGGAAGACTTGTGGAAAAAAAAATATTTTAAAGGAATAGGTACTTCTAGTTCTCACAGCTCTGTAAGGGTTGAGTATGAGCAAATGATGCAAGCAAACATAATATTCTTCAAATAAACAATTTATGTAACATAATATTTTTAAAATAGATTTTTTATATATACAATGGATGCATATAGTATTTGAAAATACAAATCTGACTCATTATTTTGGTTTATATGCTAAGTACTGTAATGTCTTTTCTGATCTTTGGACCTATGCTTCATTATTTTCACACATTGTAATTTCTTTGTAAGCTCAGTAGAAGCCCATCTTGGTATTTCTTATTCTTCTATGGTGTGAGTTTGGATAAGTGTCAATGAAGGGATTTGGCTGGAAGTAAGCAAGTTTAGGTCAAAATACAGATGTATCCTCTATATTTATTCTTTATATTTGCATTACAAAGATATAATCAGGAACTTTTTAAACATTGCAATACTTATATAGAAAAATTGATTCCTCAGTTATAATTATTTTATAATTTAGAAAAAAATGAGGATGCTTTTTGTATCCTATTTTCCAATTATTTCAAAGAAAGAATTCTAGAAAGGCTTTTTATATACACATACTGTAAATCTTAAAATTTCACTTTTCCATTAAAATAAAAACAAAAAAACAAACCGAACCACAGAAAAGCAGGCCTTTACCATTAAGATATTTTTTGTATTTCAGTCAATGTCCAGCATAAATTGAGATACTGTACTTTGAAATTTCTAGATGATCCTGATGATTCCAGAAAAGTTGAACATTTAAAGACTAGTACCCAGACATATATGCAGAATTGCATCCTAACGTTCAAATTAAATGGCGTTTTGGTCAACTAACTAGATATTCACCTGGAACTTAAAACCTGCCTCAGTGCCAGACTTATTTATACTTATATGTGTACATCTTACCAAACCTCCATGCTGGAGGTTAGACTGGATGATCTTTAAAGATTCTTCTAGCTTTATGTTTCTGTGACACTTCCAGATGAGGGAAGACAAAGGAATGGCACAAACCAGCTCTGTGCTCTCATGTGCACTGAAAACTGCCTTCTTCTAGCTCAAAAAGCATGCCCCTAACACTTGCAATATCCACAATGGCCACTCAAAATCTACTGGAATTTTTTAATAGTGTCAGAAACATATTTTCAACTTTGGTAGCCCGTGAACCTAATCCATGCTTTGGACTCTTTTTTTTTTTTTTTTTTCCTCCATGCTGATGGATTAATTCGTTTTTTCAGAAAGAAGTGGTAGCTGTATTCTTCCCTGCATGTGATAAACAGTTCTGACACAGACTCTAGAAAATTATTTTTAAATGATTCTGTGTATTTTTAAATAATAATTATAGAATCAGTAGGCCCTGAAACTGAGGGGGAAAAAAAGGGAGTATTACTGGAAACACCTGATTTTTTTTTTGAGCTAAATATTCATCATTTGTCTTCTGGGAAGTGTATAGACTCTCTGCCAAAACCTTGTATAAACTCCCCTGAGACAGCTTTTCAGTGTGAAAATGGTTATCTCTGAGGGCAAGCAAAGTCGGTCAGGTTACACTAGTCACTGAACATCTGGTTGTTCACACGAAGAAGTCCAATCACGATTGATTTTTGTGTGATTTCCTTGCCAGGTAAATAGCTTGGTTTTATCTCTCTCTCTCTCTATGTAAAACAAAACAAAACCAAGAAACTAAAAAAAAACAGAGAATTTTGCACTCTGAGGTACTTAGGATGTACTTTGAGGAGTTAAAGAATAACAATGCTGGCAAATTCAGCAGGGTAAGAAGAGAGGGTGCAGAGGTGATCTAGGGCCTATCTCCCTGTGGAAAACAGTAACTGAGTGCACCACAGCTTAGTGCCTGCGAAAATCTTTGCCATTGTCAATGTCAGGCACTGGAGGAAAATCGGTGAAAATACATCCCAGGCCAAAAGGAGCAACTAGTTTTTGTTGCTGCATTCATGAGGACAAGAGGTTTTGTAGATTTTTGGCACTGAGCAGTGCTCCTCTTCCCTTATGGTGTGAACATGCAAGCTGAAAGTACACATTCAGTAGAAATATCAGTAACTTCAACATAAAGAAGTGTGAGTTTTAATTGCCCTTTTGTGTGACAAAAGGACAGCTCCATTCTTTTTGTCTTTTTTTTTTTTTTCTAGTTGCAGTGTTTCCTTATTTGAAAGCGATATGAAAGCAATCACTGTGATCGCTGTATGAGAGTGAGGACATAATAATAGCTTTATAGGTATAAATGTCAAAATGCTAATAGTAGCTGAGAATATTGTTTTGTCAATTTGATCCTGTGTGGAACAACCTAATTTTTATTAATATAATTTGCTTAATGTTACACATTCATGAAATTAACAGCCATTTAAATTTCCTATGTATTTTATTTCTTGAATGGAAACAGTTTTGCCTGTCAGATGCCATGTTATTAAAGAACATTAAATTAAAATTGCACCTAGGCTGAGAGTTTTCCCAACACTTAATGGACTTTTTTTGCAGTTTACTCCTAAGTACTTGCCTACTAACAAGATTAAAGGCACATTAAGAAAAGCGTATTTGCAGGAGGGAAATTGCAGGCTTAAAGAATAAAACTGCTTTGAGTTACACATCTCTCAAGTCATAAATTCATCATACGAAAAAAGAGAAGCGGCTCTTCTGTCATCGTTGCTCAAGTACGGAAAGGCTGTAGGGAGCGGGACGTAGAAAGGCTGCTTGCCCCCCGGGACTCTGGAAGAAGGAGCATAAGTTTGGTGTAATTCAGATAACTCCTCCAGACAGCAGAGTAACTTTCCACAATAGGAGGGTACTGTTTTCCCAATTGTTGAGGTCTCAGGAGCCTGCATCAGTATTTGTAAAATATCTTTAGGTGTTTCTGTGGAAGGTGCTTTGTAATGTAATAATGTGGAACAAGCCATCCTTCCTCCCTTTATCCCATGACCCAAACAAACATTTCTGCCTTGGGAATGAGAAATTTCCATAACTTCAAGACATCTTATTTTCCTTATAAAACCAGCCATGTCATAACTGTCATGGAATAGTATAGAAGAGGTACCCAGATAAATATTACAGTCTGAATTAGGCCTGAATCAAAGGCCAAAATGAACAAACTTTTGATTAACTGTAGATCCTTCAGCTTTTTGTTCTTCTTCTTTGCTCTAAGCCCTGCTTGAATTTCTTTTACTATGGTTTCTGGTGCACTCCACACACAATTGAGAATAGAAATCCCAAGGGGAATGGCTTGAATTACCACCTCATGGATAACAGTATCACAGTGTGCCTCACCTACAAGTTGGTCAGCTGAACATCTGGCTCTTTTCTGATGTTTTATTTATTTATTTATTTATTTTTAAATCATTGTCTCAGCTGTCATCTTGTCAGCCAGTGCTAGTTTCATATCAAGAGCAATAGGACTTATAATCTTCTCTTTGTTTTAACCTTGTTGCCTCTTGGTGGGTTATTGAGGGTTGAATCATATTCTCAACTACCTGTTGTGTAGCCTTCTTCAAATGGGATCAAACTGTGTGGCTGTGGCGTGTGGGAGACTGACACCAGTAACTGTTTTTCAGGTTTTGTTTATTATAAAGGGAGAGATTCTAGATAATTTTGTCCTGCTTCAAAGTTAAGCTAAATGAGTACTTTTAAAAAATGACATTTAAGTTTAAAATCAATGGGAAAAAGACACAGGCAGGTGACAAAGGAACAAATTATTCAATGCCCTTTGGTCGTAACAGAAAAACTCAAATCAAAACCGCATTCTGGATTTTCAAAGAAGTCAAAAGATGGACATTTAGATTTTAATTTTGCATGTTGGATCACAAACTTACATAAGAGTAGTATTACTAAAAGTGGATACCACTCTTCTACTCATTATCAAGGCATTTTATAAGGGGGAGGGTTGTTCAGATTGTACTTCAATAAACTTGAATTCTTATTTTTAGAATTCTTTTTTGCTTTCTTACAATTATACATTCTAAATATGCTGTTCACCAGAAAACCACTTTGTAAGGCATCAGATTTTTTTTTAATTAATGCAGTCAGCAAGGTGTCCTGCTTTTACTGAGGAAGAGGGAGGAATAAAAGTTATGTTTTCATCCTTAATAATTATAAACTGATTATAAGCTGAACAATTATCTTGCTAAAGTCCCATATATGATAAGTAAATTCATTCATTATGAGTGACCATACTTTTTTGGGGAGAACTGTTTGTGTACTTATTTTTCTAAACTATACCTGTAGGACAGTATTTTCATCATTTCCATTGCTGAACAAACAGCAACCTTCTACAGTCAAATAGTAAGAAAAAAAAAAAAAAAAAGGAAGCAGATGTTGACCAGGTGTGAGAAGTCTGAAAATCCTCCCATTTGGGCTAGATTAGGCTTTGTACTGGTCCACAGGGGTCAGGCCCGGGAATGATTAACTGCTAGAGAAGCATAACTCAAAAATGCATGTGCAGCAGCACTTCTGCTTTGCCAACATCCTACAGGCAGAGCAGATCAGCTCTAAACCACTCTTCTAGTTCCAGGATGCAAAAGCAGTACTGTTATTAACAGATACTGGAAATCAGTGCCAAAGTGAATAATCCTGAACACTTAGAAAGTAATAATATTGTCCTGATGAGAAAAAAAATCATTAAAATTCAGTAATACCTTTACAAGAGTGGAAGATCCATTTATCTTCCTATAAAATTAAAAAACTCACAAGAATTCATTTCTCTGGGGGTAGGACTGAACCATAAATTCCAGAGGAAGTTCTGTTGCCAGCCAGTGTGAATATTTCCTGTGTTCATGTAGATTAAATTATTAAAATGATCTCATAAAATTATTTTTAACTCAGTGGCCATATTTTTAATCTCCTTTTATTTTAACCATTTACTCAATATATTAGCTAAATTCAACTCTGTAACGTTTCTTCCATCTTAACAGAAGTGATTTTTTGTCTTTTGTGATGTATCATATATGTGGCTTGTGGCATTTAATATGAATAATATTCAGATCTACGTTTTCACTTTATTTTCAGAAACGAAAGGCAATCTCAAAGATTAACTTGGTAACATAGGAAATTCTTACAATTTGCCATCTAGTATCTATCATATCTTTAACAGTCAGCAGCAGCACTTTAGAGAGACAGGACAAATATACTGTAAACTTTCTTTTCACTAATTCTCCCATATTTCAGTAGTCAAAGTTGTGGAGAAATTCTTTTGATGTTTCCAAGCTGACTGGCTAAGGGTCAAAATGGAGTACAACTTGAAACTTTGAAAAGAAATAGATAGAAATAGATGGAAGAGATAGTTTCCTTTAGGCACTGTCAGTTATTTCTAATATTCCTACCTTTTTCGACACCTAAAAAAAGTCAAGGAAACTAATACTACACTATGTTGAATGTTTTGTTAGATGCCTACTGCCTTAAAAATAGTTCTTTTTTTGGTACTTCTTTTCCTACTATCGAATATGAACAGTCTGTTTTATGACTGGAAAAAATTAAACAAATTATTTTAAGTCTTACTTTGTATTCTTGGAGTTATAAGTTAGGATATGCTGCTTTCACTTGCTAAATCATGTCTTCTTATATAAGGGCACACATAGGATACATAGTGACCCTTCCCCCTTTTGTGCAATTAATTTCTTCCATACAAATGTAAAATTCTGGAAGATATTTTATAAAATTAATTATATCTAACTAGGAAATTAATGAATGCTTTCTCTCTTTTTCTCTCTCTCGCTGTCTTCCCCTCTCTCTTTTTTTTTCCCAATTAGCATGAAATGTGACCTATAAAGCCCAAGGCAGAGAAACAGAGCAATGAAAACAACTGCTGAGGTCAACAGATACTTATCATCAGTTTGTAAAGACAGACTTGCCCGTCTTGAAAAGGTGTCTTATAGAAAGGCATCAAGATGGCCTCTAGCTTCCTTTCAGAAGAAGAGTTTTACTAGACAGCACGTTAGCATTTTTGAAAGAGCTACATTTTTTTTTCTGAAATGTTGTCACAAGAATGAGAAGGAGCTTCATGTTTTGGGTGGGTATGAAATAGGGAGCAGGCGATTACTTTTGCATCTTGTGCACCCTGCCTACTGAGAGCTTGTGATGGGGTTGTCCTAAGTAATCCCTCTTCCTCCAGGCAGTTACTTGCTCTCTTGGGCCATACTCAGGCAGAATAAAGAGACTTCAACTCTAGGAAGAGGGAAAAAAAGGGCCAGCATTTGTGGTGCTGGGCCTCAATATTTGCTTGGTATTTTAGGTCGCTGTGCTTTCTGCCCATGACTGAACCAGTTAAGGACTGGTGCATATAGTTCAACGAGAGGAGTAGCCCAGACGTAAATCAAGCACCTCTGCGTCCACAGCTGGGCACACTTGGCCTGCTCTGTCTGGTTGATCGGCTCACCTCTGGTTTCAGGAGCCTTGGCTACTAGTTTAAACACCATTGACACCGTGGGGTAATGCACGAGCCCCTGGAAAACACCTGTCGGGGAAGTATAAAACTTCACATGAGTGTGTGGGGAAATAATAGATATACTGAGTGCCTGCTCCTTAGAAAGCGTTCAGTTCAATAGTACATTACATGGTAAAATAAAATACTTTCTGCACCATAAGGGCTTGTTGGGCCAAGCTCCCTCTTCCAAAGGGTAGGTGGGTCAGTAGGGAGGCAGCACACACTGAGAAGAGACTGCCCAGCAGTGCTAGGGTTCATTCCCAAAAAGGAGCATCCGCCAGTTCTCCCTTCTCTCACTTTTCTCACTCTGGAACCATCCTACTCATTATTTTGAGAGTAAAACTTCTGATTTTTTTCCTATTACTGCAGGCATTTTCAATAGTTTGGGCAAAACAGGTTAACCTCAAAGTTAATGTTAATATACTCTCTCCCATGGCTGAAATTACTCTGTGTTATGAAGTCTCCAGACAAGAGAATATTGACAGGAATTAGAATAATACTTCTATGAGTTAAAAGATGTTTCTGGAGAATTTTACTGATGTTTTCACATAGTTCTTCTCTCGTTTGTGTCGTCAGAACCTAGGCCTATATAAACAGAAAGAAGTAGGCGGTGGAGAGATTTCACCTACATTATACCAATTCAAAACGATTGCTGCAGCTTTAAAATGTTTCATTTTTCAATGTAGCGATCAGAATGAGGTGGATTTGATATTCTCAGGTGAAAATATATTTGCCAGAAATTCAACTACCACAGTATACTTGAATGCCTTCCATAAGATCTCTTGTGGAATATACATAGAAACTTAAGTTGTAAATGCTCTTTTGTTGTGGAAGTCTCTTACCTCAGGCTTTTACATATATTAATAATACTTAATCATATTAAGTATTGCCTAATTGCCTTATGTGAAGTATATGTATATTTTTCTTAAGATAAATTTCACTGTTGAATTCATCTCAGACTAATATATTAGGGGATAATACATTATAGTCTTCAATACAGAAGTGAAACAGGATTTGCAATAGGGTTTCTGAAGCCAAGGATTCCTGAATTTATACAGAAGCATCAAAATAAAATAAGCATGAGACAGAAATTTCTCTGTTCTGTGTGCATGAGGAAGGTTGGATGGTGTGTCTGACCTTGACAGTTACTTATGAGTAAGCATTTCTGAAGTCCTCATCAACTGCAGCACAAACGCTGACCTGCCAACATTAAAAGTGTCCCTACAACAGGCAGTTGTCAATGTGAGAGGGTGACTCATGCAGAGGTGCTGGTGCTGGCTTAAAGCTAGTGAGCAGTGCCCTGGCATGTGGAGAACCATGCAGGGACTGAGGTCCCCAGGCTCAGTCTGGTACCTTGTGCAGTTTGAGCTCCCCAGGTTCCTCCTTTTCCCCTGCATAGTGGGTTGACCTCAGGTTAGGAAGATTTAGGTTCCTAAAATTAGATTTCTGCAAAGTATCCACAGTACAGTGCCTATATAGTGTCTTAACTAGCACGGGTATAGTTGTATGCCTTCTACAACTAGTTAACTCAAAACTATCTCACAGATGTCTATATGCTTTTTATTTGTAGTTTTGTCATGCAGCACTGATCTATATTGTCGTATAGTATTATGGATATTTTGCAAATGGGGTTGCAAGGTGCAGGAAAATTAGAAAGGTTTTTCATCCAGACAGAGGTGTTCATAGACTCTACCTGAAGGATCACCTTTCTTCAAATTTATTGTGTAGACCACAATAAATCTGGAGTCTAAGATTTGCAGTATACCAGACTGCAATACAATCTATGAACAGCTTCAAGATTTTTATATGAAAGAAGTAAAAATAGAGGTCCTAATTAATAGGATAAATAATTTCCGTTATAAATATAATTAGAAAATACCTTTTAGTTTCTTATGCCAAGAATGATTATAATCACTATGGAGTCACTACACTAAGGAGTGTAGTAACTAACACTGTGCAGAAGTTAAAAACTTTTCATATAACTTTTCATATTACAAGATGGAAAAATGGAGTTGCTATAATAATATACAAAATTAGAAAAAGATTGCTGTGAGCTGTCTGGCAGGTTGTCCTTTTCAATTGACATGCTTAGCTGAATCTTCTAGAGAATAATTGATAGGGTAAATGCTGTATAGTTTTCATACAAATGTGTGCTGATTTTGACTAGCCGCGTATTGTATTTTATTTTAATGGAATCCTAAAAGCAGTATGATGTAGGATCTCACTAAAACCTGGAGCAACTACAAGAAATATAAGCTATATTGGTTATTAATCTATAGCACTTTTTATGACCTAATTATTGTCATTTGTAAAAATGTCATATTGTCATTTTTAATGTGTTGGAGTAGAAAGGAGATAACCCTGTGCATAGGAATGCTGGGGTTAATTTTAGATTGGGCAGTGCCTCTTACCAGGGGATTTAGAAGGTGGCTTACAGACTTGGAGATTTTTAGTTGAAGGGAAGTTGTGATCCTGTCTTTTCCCAACATGGCATTTACCCCCTATTGTGAACTTAGATGGAATGATTGTCTGCTGTTGTGTTGAGAATACACTGCAACATGCACTTAAAAAATAAAACAAAACCAGAAAAAATCCTGAAAATCAGTAAATGATTAGTTACATATTGAGATAGTTTGTGAATATCTGCCATTTTGTTTACACAGTGTGATACGTAGGCATAATTGAAAATATGAACATGAGATTTTTTTGAACAGGAAGCCATTAAGTTTCTCTGTGATGGTTAATCTTCAATCCGGCCCTTAACGTAGCTTCTCTGTTATGAGCTATGTCTTAAGTTGTCTCCTATCTCCTAGTAATGGAAGTAGGTAGCTCTCTTCTGGCAAATGGGCGACAGAATCATGACAGTGATTGCATGCAGCTGGAATCTCCTTCTCGTGAGGAATGATGAAGTGTACATATAAAACATTTTAATAAAGCCTGGATTTTAATATGACCAGAACTCAAAGGCTTAGCAGAAGGAATATGCTTTATAAAGCATATTTTATGCTTTTATGTTAAAATTAACTGATTATAAAATTAGTGTGGGCGAGGCAGAAGCCTTTGTATTTGTGCTGAAATGATGCATGGAAAGGCCTATCATTTCCCTACTTACTACAGATAACACGCAGCTGCAATATTAGTGGTGGAATATAAATATAGTAGGAGTCGTAGCGAATCCTGCTTGCTGCAAGCATTATTATTATTATTATTATTATTATTATTATTATTATTATTATTATTATTATTATTATTATTTTGGTGAGGTTAGACTTGGCACTGAAGGAAGGGAGCAGTTGTGGCAGCTCAGCCTTAAATTTGTTTCAGTTGTTATCAAGTCGTTCAATGACTTTTCCAGGGAAGTCTTTCTGTTTCTCTCTGGGCTTTGCCTTGGTGATTTATGCTGCCTTTGCAAATCTAGCAGGGTTCTTCTACCAGTGCTCTTGACTTTGGGCAAGTTGCACAGAGGTTGCCAGCCCAGAGATGTGATCGTGAAGCATATGAAAATGGAGGAAGATGTAATTCCTTGGATATATGTGGATCTAAGACCATATTGCAGCTAAAGGAGATGTGGCCTATAGGTATCACCCTACCGAGAGATGAAACCTTCATCAGCAGGAGCAAAAATAGCAGGGCCCAGGATAGTCATCTCACTGCTCTGGCTGAAAGCACTCCCAGTAGGAATCTGCGGTCAGGTCTGCCACTAGGTAGCTGCATTTACTGCATGTTTATACTATGGATATAGGGAGCTGGCTTGAAGTTGCAAATTCATATCTGTGTGGTTGAAGTTGTACATTCATATCTGTCTCCTTTGCTTCCTTTTGTAGACAAGTTTTAAGCTTATTACGGCAGCAGTTTTGAAAGAAGGGAGAACAATGTGTGCTTTCCTGGGTCTGCTGCAAATTTACATTTGCAAAAGCTTTTAAATCTTGGATGAAAGGCAAATTTTACATCCACAAAAACTTTTATTGATTATAAAACTGAGGATTTGAGGAAGAGGGGAATTAATCTGAGGATTGACTATTATTTTAATTGGGGTTATTACAACATACTGATTTTTAATGCATGGAAAGTGAGATCCTTGTTAATGTTTATGTTGTTTTCTAAAGAATTATGCCATAATTTTCTTGGTAGCTGACTTCATTAAGTGTACTTGAACTTTCAATTACAAAGCAGATAAGGTGAATGGAAGCCATAGCAATAAATTGCTTACTTAATGGGATCACCTTGATGCTCTCTCTTTGAAATCCCAGGCTTTGTTATGTTTTTCCAAGCTTTTTAATAATTTAAAAAGTGGCACTTGCAACTATGTGTAAAGGAAACTGACAATAATAATCCGAAAATGCTGTCCCTTTTTTTTTTTTTTTTCTTTTTGCAAGTCCATGAGTTTTTGCGGGTTATGGAGAAATACAGTTCAAGGCTTGTTGATAGGATACCTGGGAATATCTTCTACTTAGGACTTCTAAATGCTGATGTTTTAGCTTACTGTGCACCTAATAATTCCATTAAACACCTTCCTCTTCCTTTAACTGTTCTCCTTTCCCCAGCCTATTATTTTTAATATTTTGCCTGCTAATTTGATATTTACGTCATAAGTAAGTCACATGTTTTCTGTGTCAAAGAAGAGCGGGATATAAAGTAATTGACTCTTTCTTGATTAATTTTGCATTTTTTGTCATCTGACATATTTGATGTATTTAAATTTTGTTCAAAATGACAGGATAGCAGCTCAGTGAGTGCTGGTATAATTACTTTTTTTTTTCCAGACTGCAATACAAAAAATGTAACTTTTCCTGAGTCATAGGTACAGTGAGTGTTCAAGAAGTCATTTAAAACCCTAATGTGTTTGAAATATATGACATGGAAAAGAATAGATGAAGAAAAAAAAAGAGATTGTATGAAAATCCACTTCTGAATGTTTTTCTCTTAAGCGTTTCTCATGCTATCAGAACAGGTAAACTTTTTGGTTTCATACTCCTGAGGATTGTCAAAATAGAAAATAGAAAGAGAATGTTGATAAAAATTTTTGTAGGCAGGAGGATAAAAATAATATGTAAAAATGAGACACTCCCCTTCCCCCCCCTTTTTTTTAATGCTCTGGACCCCTTTCTTTAGGGAATCAAAGTCTGCCTTCTTTTTATTTTTTTTTTTCATTTTGTTCTTCCCTCAAGACTGGAGGGACAGGATAGACTGAGACTGCAGAAAGGTGATGTTGTCTGCCACTTCTACAATAGATTATCAACAGAATACAAATGGAGTTCCAGAAAAACTTCTCATCAGACTCTGTAAATTCTGTGAATGCCTTTTAATTTTCTGGGACTATTTTTTTTCTGAATAATCCCAGGAATCCATGCTTTTTAGTTACCCTCAGCAACAGGAACAATGGAAATGTTAAAAAGAATAAATAAAGGATGATTTGTCTATATGTAGAAGTATAACATTTCACTTGCATCAGATCTTTCAGTTACCATCACCTTCCTTTTTCACCCTGCGTTGGTTTGGCATAGGCCGTGCCCTGTGGGAACGGCGTGGACTGAGCTTGGAGGTCGGATGGTGTTGGCGGCCAGTCTGGGAGGGGGTGGAGAGTGCAGAATGTCTGAGACAGTGACACGTGCAGGACAAATGTGCTTTTCTCAAGCATTTTCTCTGCTAGCTAGTGATTTTTGTGCAAAAAGTTTGAATGGGTTTTGATAACTTCCTAAGGCAAAAACAGTGTCTCTCAAAGGGATTTATAAGCTGCAACTAATGAGGGTTTGCATAGCACAGACCTGGCATTTCTAAAGGAAAGGTCCAAACGCCATCCAGCTGTGAATTAGCCTTGGAGATGTGCAGAATCACCACTGAGCTCCTNTTGGCGGCCGGTCTGGGAGGGGATGGAGAGTGCAGAATGCCTGAGACAGTGACACGTGCAGAACAAATGTACTTTTCTCAAGCAGTTGTCCGATACACAGTCTGTAAGTGATGAGCAGTTTTCTGTGCTGGCTGGTGATTTTTGTGCAAAAAGTTTGAATGGGTTTTGATAACTTCCTAAGGCAAAAACAGTGTCTCTCAAAGGGATTTATAAGCTGCAACTAATGAGGGTTTGCATAGCACAGACCTGGCATTTCTAAAGGAAAGGTCCAAACGCCATCCAGCTGTGAATTAGCCTTGGAGATGTGCAGAATCACCACTGAGCTCCTTTGTTAGGAGGATGAACACCCTGAGAAAGGAGTGAAGTTTGGCTGCCAAAATATTTTGATCTTTTAGCAAGTTGAAAGAACCACTTCTTCATGTTTTATGTGAATGTATTGAACAGCCATGCTTAAAATCTTATTTTTAAAAGAAACTTGAAATTAAGTCGTTATAATAGAGATTCTGCAGGGGGAAAAAAAGGCATAATTTATTCCCTGTTATAATCTTATTTGACAGGTAGGGGAGATATTAATGTTTTATTGATTTGAGGTGATATAAAACCAAATCTGTTCTAGCAGCATGCAAGGTACTGCCTTGTGTTCACTTGATGTGTGTCTTAGTGCAAAATATTTCTGTAATGAATATGAACAGAAAAGAAATAGGGCAGTGGTTTCTTTCTCATCTGTTCTTTCATAGCTTGAAACCTGGATAAGAATCATTTCATGACTTGCTGTGGTGTAATAATCCTGAAGATTTTTTAAAATGTTCTGAAATGGAAAAAACAAACTTCTTTTTGTTCTGCTAAGACATAGTAGCTGAGTTTGAATGATTGAAAATCTGTTATTTCTCCTGAGTAATAAGAAGAGACTTTCATTCACCAGTTGATTTTTTAAACAACTTTTAGTGTCAATTTTTAGAAAAACAGCAGCAACAACAAAACTTTTATAATGCAGATTTAGTAAAAGAATAAATGCCTCAGCTTCAGACAAATATAAATTATTGTCATGGCTAACAAATTCTGAAGCAAAGAGTGAAAAGGTAACAAGGCAGTTCAGTGATTCGATTTTGAATTACTGGGCACTTGAATGTGATTTGATTTGTTTTGCCTGCAGTATGGAGGAGAAACTTCAGTCACTTCCAGCAGTATGCAAGAAGCTAACTTCACTCATGTCTTTCAAAAGTTTTCAAGGAAGATGTTTTGAGGCTTAAGCTCAATGATTTTCTTAGCTTCTAGCTTAGATATTGAAACTGTACCTATCCATAAATTAGTAAAGTAAAAGAAGGTGCTTTGAATTAATTTTCTTTTTCACATCAATTAAATGAACAACTACTGATCACTGACTTCTGCTTTATTGCAGCATTAGTACTGCATACAGCCATGCACTTTCCAGGACTCCTAACTTTGAGTTTTGGACTAATTTGTTTCAGGTTTTCAGAATCTGAGAAGCGTTCAGATATTTGTAGGCTGCGCAAGCTACCTCAATACAATAAAAACCTATATTTGAAAATAATTTTCTATTAAACGTTCTGTTGATTTATTAAGAAAACAATTTTTCCCAGTATTTGGTTTAAAAATAAGGGGTTTTCAAACATTTGAAGAACATATGATTCCTCTTATCAAGCTGAGAGGCCGAGATCTTTCTCAGGTACTTAAGGCATGCTACTGCCGGACTAGAAGTCCTGATATTAGGCTTCTCAGCTGGAAAAAATGAACAAATTTATAACTGGAAAATCAGATGGGTGGATAGAAATTTCTAGTATACAAATAAGATAAATTATTGAAATCCGGGTGGTTAGAGAAAGAGTCCTCAGAAAGTGCTGGTGAGAAGATCAATGTTCTCAAGAAATGAAAATGAAACTTGAGAACAGTAAGCGAAGCATGGCTAGGAGTAGAAAACTCTCGGATTTGAAACACTGGGGAAAGTTCTACGCAGCTGAGAATAAAGACCTTTCTAGCATTCTGTGTTGATATGGACTTTGGTATCCTTTTTCCTTGGATATACCCAAACTACCTGGCAGAATCAACTTTCATGAGTAAGTACGAATCAGATTACTTTGGTATTTCACTGTTCTGAATTGCATCCCTGTCCCAGTGCCCAAGGGTGCAGAATTGCTGACAGGCAGGACCACACGGTTGTCCACCTACACAACCTCACTCTTCCTTCTACCCCAGGCCACAGTCCCAAGGAGCTCTTAATCTGTGCCAAAACTGTCTATCTTGTGCTTTGCATGAAGCAACTTTACTCAAAATAACTGTATGCAGAGCAGCTTCCTCAGAGAAATGTCTCATCAAGGCAGTGTTAAGAGCTGCCCTGGCAGCAACATGAGCATTCAGTGTCCGAGTGGCTGGATGCTACCAGTAACTGTGTTGCTAAAATGGACAGGCTTTGCAGCATTGGTGGAGCACTGCCTGCTTTTTCTTACTAAGCTACACATTGCCCTTGAATGAGTAAGTAACTTTGACATCTAAGAAACTCAACTAAAAGCGCATGCATGATTCACCTCTAAGAAGGTTCCTCATTGTCTAGAAGAAGAAACTAATTGTTTCTGAATTAGAAAAACGTCAGATGTGCCTGATTCATCTGACTTGACATTCAGGCAGCTGATTTCAAGGCACAGGACAGAAATTGTCTTGACCAAAATATTAGTCAGGTGTGAAAAAATCTATATTTGATACTTATCTCATTTCCTTGTAATTTTCAGGAAAAAAAAGGTTTATTTTTAAGGTAATTTGTGTCTTGTTTGGCTGGAGTTAGTGTTTTGCCTGATTTCCCTCTCCTGCAAACTCCTTTGTTCAAATCGATATTTGCCAATTTATTCTTCAAGATGTTGAGTGCTCCTGTGAGATCTTCAAGTCTTGAAGACACTGCTGACATTCACACTTCGCAACATTTAGCTCTGATTGCACTTCTATGGTCTTAAGATTTTGATTGCTGAATCTGGAGCCTGTCTGAGTGAGGAATCTGTCACTTAATATTATTCTATTTTTTTATGTGTCCTGTTGCTTAGTGAGCATTTGAAACATTCAGGTGAGATGCTTTCACAGTCTTCTCCAGAAAACTGTTTACACTGTTTGTCTTCCTTTGCCAGACCAACAACAGTAAACTAAATCATCCTTGCTTTGCTCTTACTGTATGGTTGCTTGTTGATTGTGCTGAACACCGATATATACAAACTAACAAGCAGCATTTATTCTTGTAGAGCAGTCAGATTCAATTTATGTTAGTTAAAACAAACTGACCTTTGACTTCATACACTAAAGGCAACATAAGAGAAGTAGTAGTTCACTTGAAACACAATAACTTATTTGAGTTGATTTACACAGTTCCCTAGACTTTTGCTTAGTGTTTGGGATTACATACATAAAAAAAATTTATTAAAAAATAAATAATCAGTAAACTGGCATGTGGGATCGCACAAACTAATAATAATCCCAGAATACAACCTCAAGGTTTAGTTTCAAACAAAATTCCTCAACTGCTAATCGTCTCCCAAGCTAAGAGCCTCGGGGTATTTGAAAGATTGTACTATGACACCTACAAATAGTAAAGAACCAGTTATTTGAGGCTTTATGATCTTTGTTACCGAACTCGCCTAGCAGAAGTTAAAACCACACTTTACTTTTTTTGTGGATGCTTGGCTTGAATAGGTATATTGTCCTGTTATGGACTGTGTCTTAGAGGATCTTGGTCTTCAAGATGGATAGCAGTTAGGCTGAACTCTCTCAATCAGAGACCACCAAGACAAGAGGAACCTTTACTGCATAGTAATGCATACGCCAAATGAAAAAAAAATCATATGGAAAGATTTTCAGAAATTAAAGACAGAAGGAGAGCTCACATTGTGGGAGTATAGATGCTCCTATGGTTTTAACTGGTGGTATGTGTAAAATTTCCATTTTGGTGTGAAAAAAAATCTAATAACCAGTGTCCATGAAGGTGCACATAGGGTGAAAAACAGGAATATTTCAGGGTGGAGGTAAACTCAAAAGATACTGAACTGTGATGCTGAAATTCAAAGAGATCCAGGATATATAATGGACTATATTTGTTTTTCTTTGATATAATCCTGTAAAGTTACAGTTGTAACATGGGCTGCTGAAAGGGTAAGCAATCCATGGTGTTTCTGAGGAATGTCAGATATAACTGCATAACACAGTTGTGAGAGGGGCTGACCACCCCAATGATCTCTTGCATCTGCTACTCAAAACAAGAAAGATTTGGTCTGGGATTGGATACTCCAAGACAGTGTTGGCTTTAACAATGATGAAATGATGGAGTCCAAAATCAGAGGAGAGTGAGGAAGGCAAGTAGCAGAGTATAGACCCTGGACAACAGATCATCAAATTTTGGGTTCTTCAGTCAACTCTTGGTGGAACACCAAGGGAAGTGTCAAATGAGCTCAACAGAGATGGCAAATTGTTAATATCAGTGTTCTTCAAGCATGAGAATACTCCATCCTGATACTCAGGAAAACAAGTATATGTATCAGGAGACAAGTCTATGTAAAAAGGGAGCTCATGAATGAGCTCTACACAAATAATAAATAAATAAATAAATAAATAAATAAATGCAGCCGGTGGAAGCAAGGACAGGTTACAAAAGAGGACGATAGAATCACTGCCCAGGCATACAAGAAGTTAAGAAAGTCAAAACTCAGAGCTGAACATGTTAAGGAAGCTCCAGTAAATAATAAATCAGTAGGAAAAGGTTCAACAGTGTGGGCCCACTGGTGAGTGGGGCAGGTGCTCTAGAAATAGCAGACACAGATAAGGGTGAGCTACTGAAAGTCTCTGCCTCTGTCTTCCCTGACAAATTCTCCCAGGCTTTTGCACTTAGTGTAAGGTTTCAAGATGGTGGAGAATGACACCATCAGGGTCATTCAGCAGTGGATCACAGAATCAGGCTTTGAGAGAACTTGAGTCATACAAATACATGGGATCAGATGGTTGTATCCAGGCTACTGAAAAAGCTGACTGATCTCTTTGGAGGAGATCTCTTTGGATCTCTTTAAAAATGTTGCTATGCTCTGGAGCGCTCTCCCATGCAATGGAGAGAGGCAGATATTGCACTCGTCTTCAAAAAAACCCAAAAGGATCAAGTGGAGAACTGCAGGCTGGACAGTCTTACTGGAAAATTTCCTGGGAAAATCACGGGAAAGTATTTTTGGAGCATGTTTCTGGGCACATAAGGAAGGTCATGGTACTGAAAATTAGCGTGATTATAAAGGGTAAATCACTCCTTACCAACCTGACTGCATTTTATGATAAAATGTCTGGGTTTGTGGAAGAGGAGAGAGCTGTGAATGTCATTTACCTTGACTTTAGTGAAGCTTTTAGCACCATCTGCTACGGTATTCTTCTATCCAAGTTAGGAGGTTACAGACTAGATTGAAAAACTGCCAGATGTATGAAAAAATAATTGAATAGTCAGTCTACAGGACAGCGGTCATATTCTACCTGAACAGCAGTTGTAAGTCCAGCATCCCCGGGGTCTGTTCTGATCCTATTCTTTCATGTATGCTTTCATGTAGCCATGACCTGGAGGAGAAGAAGGAAGACACCATCAACAGAAGGAGAGAGTCAGTGTGCTTGGAGTCAGGGCTGCCATCCAGAGGGCAGCCTAGGCAGGCAGAGGAATGAGCCAAGAGCAACATCATGATTCCAGGATGAATTTGAAGTTCTACAGCAAGGATGGGCCAGTCCCCACGAGGATTCAGGCTGGCAATGTGCAAGCTGGGGAGCAGCTCTGTAGAAAAGGTCCTGGGGGCTCTGGCAGTTTGCTGGGCATGAACCAGCAGGGTGCCCTGGCATTGGAGGTGGCCAACGGCATCCAGGCCAGTACCAGCAGGAGCATTAACAGGAGATCAAGGGCAGTGATCATCCCCCTCTACTAAGCATTACATCTGCAATACAATGTGCAGTTCTTACCTCTTCACAATAAAAGTGTTGAAAAATCTGATAAATAGGTGTTGAAAAATCTGAGTTCAGTGAAGGCCCACTAAGTTGGTCAGAGCTGGAGCACTTGCCCTGTGAGGAGAAGCTGAAGGAAAAGAACTTGTTCTGCCTGGCACAGAGATGGCCTTGAGGGCATCTCACAGCAGCCTTCCCATGACTATAAGGAGAGAACTATGAAGACTGAAGCTCTGAGGTGTACAGTAAGTAAAAAAAGAATTGAAAAATGAGAGGTTCCAGATAGATACCAGAAAAAAAATCAATACAAGGACAGTCAGACACCATAACAGGTTGCTCAGAGAAGTAGTGCAGGCTCCATCCTCAGAGGTTTTCAAGACACATTTGGATAAAGCTCTGAGCAACATGGTCTGATCCTGTAGCTGATCCTGCAGTGCGCAGAATGTCAGTGTCATCCTGATGTCTCTTCCACCTCGAATGATTCTGTAGTTAAATAGTAATAAGACTATTGTTAAATAGCAATAAGACTATATTTCTTTCTCTACAGAATATCAAGTAATGTAGTGATTTTTTTCCATTCACGACTGCAAAATTGGGAGGTGGGGGAGTGGGATATCTTTGTCTGTTATGTGTCTTCTTTCCAGAGTTTAAACATCAGTATCAATAAGCAGTGGGTATGAAGAGGCAGAATAGACAAAGAGGTGAAAATGTATATTTTGAATTGGTGGTGTCGACATTTGGTTTCAGTCAAGTACAAGGTAGATTATTTTGCGCAAGAGTTGGAGCCTTTACCCTTCAATTTCTTGGGGATAAACTTATCCTAGTGTGACTATTTACTGGATATATTCCCTTGAGTACAGTGTTTAATGTTTCCTCGACTGATTATTCTGACAGAAATTTCTTATGATTACATATTAAAAAAAGGGGGAGGGCTTGACTTAGCAGCCTTCAAACCAACAAAATGGTAAAACATGTGGGTTGCTTTTTTCTTAAGAGACAGAGAAAAAAAAACTTGCAACTGTGTTTTGCAAGTATGAGAATCTGTGAAGTAGATTAAATTACCAACTATTGACTTGATTCTGAAACCTTAATTCAAGCACATGCTTGGTTAGTCGTACGAATATTCCCCAAGAAAGCCAGCAGCCTATTCTCAGGTGTCAAGTTTTTATAACAGGCTATGATGCAATGAACAATTTAAGATATTTTGGGTTGATCTGAATAGTAGAATGATAATTATAGCTAGCCTGGTTGTGTGGTTCCCAGTTTCTTGTTAGCATTTGCAATCTAAATTTATCTAAGTGCTTTGAAAGCACAGACTGTTCTTTGTATAAAAGAGGTGCATGCTACCAAAATGCAAGGTAATTTTATGGAGAATTTAAGGTATCATAATGAGCATTCCTCTATAGTATACTTTCCATTAAAATATATTAAATTGAAAAGGACCAAGGGCCTAATCTGGTATATTTGTATTTGCTTTAGATCTGCCCACAAGTGTCCCTTGAGGCACACTGAAAGATTTGATAAGCAAACCTTGCCAGATGGCTAATGCTTGAAGGAAACATTTTGCTACAAACATTGCAAAGTACAGCAATTTTAAAACATAACAGCATTCTACAAGCATAGGACTGCTCTGTACTTAGATGTATGTCCTTATCTGCATCATCATCTGGAGTGGGGGCAGAAGACTGAGTTGGCTTTTCAAACACACTTATAAAGGCAGCCTTTGCATACACACTGGTGTGATCGATTGAATTAAAAGGTGACCAAAACTGAGTTAGTACCACACCGTGGGAAATCAGAGTATTTCCAGGCTGCAGGTTCCTCTCCATAATACAGATGCATGAGATTCTGGAGGGAAAAGAAGGTGGCAGTCCAGCCAAAGAAAGGGAAGGGAGAAATGGCAAAGCTGTTACTGTTGTGTTGACGTGGTGCTGCCTGTACTGTGCGGGAGGACAGGAGCTTCCTGGAGCTGAATACCAGCTGCTGGTGGCTGTAAAAGCAGTCTGCACTATATCTCCTCTGTCCCTACTCCTGCCCTTGCTTATGCAAAAAGGCATCAGTCATAAATGCAGCAAGTTCAGCCAAGAAGAGGGGCTTTTGAGTAAAAGAAATGCTCTTTTTGGTGCCCCAATAGTTGTAGATGTGTCATTGAAATTATCTTTTTAGGGTTACAAGGCTGCTTGCAATGAGGAGTACAATAAAATAGCCTGTGCTCAGACAAGCACTTAAAGCTTCTTCTATACAAATGAATGGGCAGAAAATAGATATGGGTCAATATCATATAACTTCTTCTTTTAGGGATTATGATTCAGAATGAGTAAATTAAATCTGTAATGGTTATCAGATGTATAATATCAGCTTACTGTATCCTGTTGATTTTCTTAGATTTGTACATTTAGAAAATAAGAAGAAATGAGCCTGATTTTAAATGTAAGGCACAAGTCCTTAGCCAGAACTCCAGCATGGCTAGGTCTGTGTGTGAGGTGCTCAGCATCAGTTTTCTCCACATTCAGCATGAGTCAAAGGGTAGAGGCTTTTTGAGGCTTCCTACAAATACCCACCTTCATGTTCACCTGGGGGACTCCCCATAACCTGTAGTATAACGTTATAATTTGAGGTGATCTTGGCATTCCTATAAATTTTGCAACCTTCTACCTTCAGTTACTCTTTTCTTCTCTCCATTCCAATTACCATCTGTTGTAGTTATTTAAAATTAAAGTCTTAACCACAGAAATACTACATATAACGTCATATAAGTGCTTAGATAGCTGAAGAGTTTGTCTAAACTTGAGCTGTTGGAAAACAAATTTAGAAAATGGAACAAAGTAATAATTTTGGATGCTTGTATTACTGGAAAATATCCTGTGACTGTTTCCTGAAAAACTTAATCATGAGATAACTCCTTTGCTTCTAAGCCTTCATGTAAGTAACAGATCAGCAAGCTGCAGAGTTTTACTGCCTTACTTACACAGCATCTCCTCTTCTGGTGCTTGTGAGGACAAGCTTTCGACAGGAGGTCCAAGGTTTGCTTCCTTTGCTCTATAAAAGTGATTAACTTTTAGCTGCTCATATGGCATAGTCTTTGTTTATGAGCTTTGGACAGCAGCACTTCTGAATCTGTAAATGGATATTGTCCAGAATTCTAAAAGAGTTTTACTTGCAGAATCACTCTTAAAATGAGTGTTTATTGGCAGGAGACATTAAGTTTCAGAATAATGCACGTAGTTATATTACAACTTTGTGATATTAAAATATTTGTAAATCAAATCAACATGCTCACTTGAATGCTAAAACAACTTTTCTGTTATACTTATGTGGCTTGTAAATATTTTCATTCATATGACAATCCATCCAAAAAATATCCAAAATAAAATCCAGAATTATTTTTCACTGAGGTCTGTGTGTGCCATGTTTCAAAATTTGGCTCCTCCTCCTCTAGTCTTTGGACATAAGAAAAGGATAAAAATATCAGGCTAAAAACATTATTTTTAACTTCTTAGGCTTTGAAAACAAGGGAAAATGTATTTTTCAATTAATTAGATCATAGTAAAGCCACGCATAAAGGAAATTATTTGCAGGATGCAGGCATGGACAAGGAGTTATACAGATCATATCGATCAACAGAGTACCTCAGCAGCTTCCTGCAGTGTCAAATCTTAACTATTTCAAAATGNAATTTGGCTACTCCTCCTCTAGTCTTTCCTTGGGACATAAGAAGAGGATAAAAATATCAGGCTAAAAACATTATTTTTAACTTCTTAGGCTTTGAAAACAAGGGAAAATGTATTTTGCAATTAATTACAGTGCTGTCAATTAGATCATAGTAAAGCCACGCATAAAGGAAATTATTTGCAGGATGCAGGCATGGACAAGGAGTTATACAGATCATATCGATCAACAGAGTACCTCAGCAGCTTCCTGCAGTGTCAAATCTTAACTATTTCAAAATGTTTTCCACAACTGAATGAATAAACAACTCATTACATACATCAAAGTGTTTTTGTTTTGTTTATATTTTTTATTCCTTGCATTTGCTATTAATTTATATGACACACCTCAGCGCTGGAGCAAAGGAAGTGAAAAGCTAGGAGTATATACCAATAACTTTTCCTTCCAAGCTGACAAGATCCGTTTAAGCTGCAGGAGCTTAAACAACCCTGTAATTCTTTGCTGGAGTCAAGGCTGGACTGTAAAAGAGCTAAGCCTTTTTTTTATTTATTTTTTGCCATTGGAAGATCCTATTATTTCGAGTGTTTCACAATTTCGACAGACTTAACCACTGAAGTGAAACCTTTTGTACTCATTATCTGATTCAGAATGTTCATGTTTGGTTAGCTTAGTGGGTTTTATTTGTTTCTTTATTTATTTTGTCTTTTTAACTTTGAACAAGTCAAAAATGGTGAGTGGAAATAACTATGAGATTCTGGAGAATGAAAATTTATATATACTCTGGCATGTCTGTGATCATCCATTGCTAAATGTGACTCATCTTAGGTCTGAAAGGGATAAGCATAGGATAAGCATAGCTCTTTTTATGATCACTCTGCAGTAACAGTAATGTTGAAATTGAAAGCATAATTAATGACTGATACATAATATCTGATATGCCTATACAGAAAAGACTGAAATGAGATTTTATAGATAATTTTGCCTTTTGCATATTCTGACTGTGACCACTTGTGTTTTTGCCATTTTAGCACATTCTTATTTGAAGTGTTAATTTTGTGAAAGCAGCTTTGCTCAATTATTTACCCATTATCTTTTCAGAACATCACACTAAGTTTGTCATGAATGTGTACTACCGATTAAAGAGGCGCAAAGCCAGGTCTCCCTCTAGAGACACCTTTGCTGTTTCGTTCTTGAACTTTAAGCAAAACTGCATGAAAACCTGGATAAGACCTGACCTGTAAGTGTTTCCAGCCTGCTGTAGGCAAGCCTGGAGATAGGTGGTTCCAAGAGATGTGGTGTCTGGTGTCTGTCAGTGTCACTGTCGTGTCACAGACATCTTGTTTAACCTGACTGATGCTTTTTTCTTCTCTTCTAGATCTTTAGTTACATATAAATTCATAGAAAAGAGCATTCATTTTATCATTTTCCCTTTTCTGTTGAGTGTTAAAGTCAATTTATAAGCTTGAATCTCCAGAAATCTATAGAACTTTGAAATAAGCATGTTTGAAGGGGAATTCTGGTTACAATAGCTATTCTTTTCCTTTCACCAAGTGCCAGTCAGCCCAATGTTCCTTAAATAGAGTTCCTCTTCAATGACTTGACATAGTTATTTGCCATATTTATTAAAAGATCTGCTTTCCTGAAATGTGGGAATATTTGGAAATGGATTTACACCTAGTAAAGTTTAAACTAGTGCTGTTAGTAGGAATTAACAATTATCCATCAAACCTACAAATTCATTTCAGGGACACTTGATATTCAAAGATATCTCAAACAAAAATCTGAAGTCAGATTCCAGCCCTCCCATCTAAATAATGCAGATGTGACCTTTCAAAATGCTGAACTAACTTTTTCAGAAGACATGTAGTGGAAAAGTGTCTTCTCTGACCTTATTGAAATAAAGGAAAGCATTATATTGTGTACAAATGCTACTCCACTATGGTAAATTTACTTGCTACTAATTCTGAAAGGCTAATTCTGAAATACATATATTTGGTATTACTAACATTACTATAACTTTTTTTTTCTTACCTAGGGAAAAAAGCAGAGTTGTGTTGTGTCTCTATTAAAAAAAAGGAGGGAGAGAAAGAGAGATAGAAATCAGAAGCTTAATACAACTCTGCCATTGTAGATGAGGAGTCAGTGAACACTTGCAGTTTTCAGTAACCGAGAGTGTATCTCTATTACCATCTTTCTGCCAGATCCCCAGCACCAAATGCTTTGCTCTATAGAGCGTGTTTCTGGGCACATAAGGAAGCTACATGCTAAAGTAGATGTCGAGAGGAAAGATGGGTCATTTTGTCCACATTAGTAAATCTTTCAGAAAAGACTGAGCAGGATGGATGGAGGAGAGCAGAACAGGTGAAGACAGGCAGTGAAAATGTTAGACATCAAATGAGACTTTCATTTTGTGTTTGTTTAGCTCATTTAATTTTCTTTTTTTTTCTTGAAAGTACGTGCTTTTTTTTGTTTTTAAATAGAGAAAAGTCCTATTTGATTGCCTCTTACTGTATTTAGAACTGTCTAATGCCTGCTATGAAGGAGGAAAGGGCTAGGGTAGAAGTTAGTAGAGATGTTTTAAAATTTCTCTCTGCAAAACAAAATGTGCTAGAAAAAAAGTTGCAAAAATAGAAATAGCCGTTCTTGTCTCAGGTGCTGCAGAAACGTAGGCTTTTCTTATGTTTAACACTCATATTTTTGCTACTTCTCTAAAAAGTATTAGATCTCTTTTTGAGATGAATTCTGCCCTCCCGCTCCTCCTCTATGCCTTATTCTCTTAACATTAGCATGGTGGAATGCTCTAAGAGTCTTCACACAGTTTTTGAGTCTGCAATCTTAATTAATCTTAAACTCTCTTACAGCTGGTAATGTGATGCTTCATAGCTACTTGTAAGAACAAGTCTATGTGTCTAATTAAGATCTAGGAGCTGATCATTTGAAATTGTGTTCTTAACTTCAAAGTTATGCATATCTCAGCTGCTATATCCCTACTGCCTTGCTATAACCACCTGACATAGGAATCTAGGTTGACCCTCTGGTCAAGGGAGGTATATTCCAAATCTTGGGGAATTCTGCATTGCCTTTCTTTCTGCAGAAATACAAAAAAAATCATCTTCCAAAATTACATTTTTTAACAAGATGCCTAAGGCTAGCTTGTGCTTTTGCCCTCTTTTCCAAGGCCTGATCTTGAACAGCTCTTATGCTTGCCTTTCTGCTCAAAGTGAGCTCATCCATTAGTATTGACAACATGTAGCTTTGAATGAGGAAATTGCTTTCACTATCTTGAATTTTTTTGTTTGCACTTTTCCTGTCTATTGATACCTTACCCTACTGTGTTATTTCTATTACTTCATCAGACTGCATCATGAGTGAATGCACCAGAGAGAGAAGTGATTACATCTGGGTGGTGCTACTACAATTTGGGTTGCAAAGTTTGGCTGGGAGTTGTAAGAAACACATCCGAGAAGAGGAGTAAGGAGTAGTAGAGACATTTCCTAAGTGGCGAAAGGGAGTGTGAAGGGAAAGAAGCTTAGCTCCTCTCGGCTTCCTCTTCCCCACCGCTGGGAATTTGGACCCTCCTTGAGCCCCCATCCAGCACGCCTGCTGGTACCCAGTTGGCATTTGCGCTTTGCAAAAGCCACAGTTGGTCACCCACAGTCCCTGGGGAGGGAGAACTGCTTTTCCAGCTGCATTCAGGAGTGATCTGTGGGCTGCTGCTCCTGCGTGGAGACTCGGGCTGAGGAGAAGCTCCGGGAGTGATTCACTTCGGATAACGAGTGAGTGAAGCTCAGACAGACAAAGGAGCTGTGATTCAGTGGAGCCCCCCATCAAAGAGAGGACAGAAAGAGAACAACCAGAGAATGAATTAGCGTATACCTTTTAAATTAGCTATACCTGCAGGGTCCACTTGCCATAACATTTATGGAAGTAACTGCCATTCTTTATACCAAAATCCCCTAATGCCCCAATAAAAACATCTGTTCTTGGCGTATTAAAACATTTCTTTGTGTGATTTTCTCTATTCACTAGGTAGCAGATTGATCCACATATCGTAAGAAAATCTATAAAAAAAATACCTTATAGAAGAACATATTGAACTATTTTACAAATTTTTGTATGAATGATATTTTCTGCAGTGCAGCCAAGACAGCATTTGAAAGCTTGCAGGGAAGAAAAGAGTAAAGGGAGAAATTTTCTAACATGTTGCCAACTTCATAGATCCTGGGTGGGAAAGTTTAGGTGGAAGACTAAAACCCAGAGGTGAAAGTCCTGCTTTCAGGATGTGCTCACGACATCACCTTCATTACATGAGGGAACGTCTTCAAAAAACTAGCTGATTGAGGAGAAGAAATGGTGACAATTTTCACTAGTAATAATAGTAATAAAGTCAAAAACTTATATTTGTTATCCTGTTTTTTTCCCCACATCTCGTTACTTTTGTTTTTAAAGTCCCAGCTTTCTATCATTTGCACAAACTGTGCAGAGCTTTAAGGCAATTTGAGGCTTTTGGCACAGTCTGACAGGCCTTAGTTATGAATTTCAGTGCCAGATGTGTCCATGCATATAGCAGTATGCAATATGGCTTTATATTTAGAAATATACATACTAAATATATCTAATACATTAAGAAAAAAACAGCCAGGCATTTTTAAAGAACCACGTACAAATTATCCTATCATTTGTTCAATTCTGGGCACACAGGCAGATAAAGCAGGTGATGTATTGCCATGCGTTATATGATGTGCAAAGATGTTGGGAACTTGGAAGACATCTCCTTATCTGCTTTGTCATATTTATAGAAAGAGGTTACTCGCTGATAGTACAACTGATCAGTGAAGCTGCTTTCTTCATGAATTGCTCTGAAAGTCTCTCCTCTTTTTGCAGACTTCTGATTTTGAAATCTTTTCTAAAACATCTTAAATGAAAAATATGCTTAGAGAATTCATAAAAAGTACTATAGAAATCACACAGTTTGTTACTTACTCACCAGACCCAGGGAAAAGTTTATAGGAGCTCTGCATAAATTGAAAAAAAAAATCCAAATTAAGAGTCCAAGGTTTGTATACATGCGAAATTGCTATTAAAACCTTATGGAAAGAGGTAAAATTGTTTTATTTGAAAATAATTTTGAATTGTTATTACAAGGGCAACATCAAAATCCATGAGGCATGTGCTACTAAGGATTGCTGTTTAGAAAAACTTGCAATAAATATTTCTGAAAATGTTAATACATTCTGAGATTCCATCTTCCATTCCATCTTCCACTTTGGAAGAAAACACTAGAAGATAATTGTGAAACATATGAACTGTAAATGTAAACCTTGATGACCTATTTACAGAGTTCATATGAGTTTAACAGTATGTACTGTATAGCCTTTCTGTCTCAGCTCAGTCATACTTTTTTAATCAGAACATTTATGGTGTCAGACTCCATGCTTGGGCTGGGGGTTTGGAGCTGTTTTGTCAAGGCACTCTGTTCTCACATTTGAAGTGGGGCTTCAGAGCAAGCATTGTTAAAAACACATTTTGGAAGCTGATTTGAGTAATCTTTACTGAGGGCAAGAAAGCGGTTAGAAACTGTTTCTTTGGAGAAAAAAAAAAGAAATTTTGTGACAAAGATTGCAAAGCAAAAGTGTGTGTGTAAGGGAAGAGATACTTCCCTTTTTTTTTTTTTCTTGAAGTTCTACATTTGCAGAAGGAATATCTTGTGCAAATATTCTCTGTTGCTTTTCTATCTGTTCATTATATTACCATTATTGATCTTCACACAGGCCTCCTAAAATCTGAGTTCCTTTATGTGACTTCAGTGAGGGCTTCAGTGAGACTATTTGTAGGGCCACAGTCCAAAGTCATTCCTGGTCCTTTGCTGGACTTCATTTTGTAACTTCCTTCTATAAGAGTCTAAATATATCAGTAGGCTGCTCACCTGTGAACTAATTGGCTTAGGACACAAAATTTGACAGTGAACCCAGGTCCAAGTGTAGTGGCTGGAGCAAATTTCCAGCTTTATGGATGCATGCAGCTGCCCTTAACTGTTCTGCACAGAGCAGAACTAGATGATAGGTTTTAAAATCCTTTTCTTTATTAGCTTCCTTTAGAGCTTCCCTGAGATACGCACTTCTGGTGTAGTTTATGGAAACAAGTCTAATTATGTTTTTATATGGAATCCATGGAATCCTGATTCCTGTTTTTGGAGAGGGGAAGAGTCTCATGGAGCAATCCAATACCAAAGGAAAAAACAACTACGGGGAGTCTCATCACTTATGTGTAAGGCAAGTAGAGTATATTTCTTGAGAAACTGCAGTGAAGGCATTTCATCATTTGGAAAGCACAGAAAATAATGACTCATTTCTTTCAATAAAGGCTTTTCCCAAAGGAAAGTACGAGGAGGACTAACCAGTGTTTGCTATTTTGTACACCTCACTTAAAGTAATCTTTACCTTTTTTTTTGAAAAGGTCAGGAAAAAGTGGAGAAAATTATGCTGGTTGTAAATGAAATTTTGTTTTATTGTTGCATTTTTTTTCTTTGCTTCTTTTTCTTTTCCCCTGGTAATATCACTCAAATTTCATAGGAGATTATTTTACACTCTTGCAGAGTACTAGAAAGCATCTTCAAATGTATCAGTAATATCCATGGAGAAGTCCAGCAAAAGACAATTCAGAGAATGAGGACCAATTTTTCTTTCCCTAAGTAAGGGAGAGAATCATAGCTCCTTACCAAAGGAAATGAAAGTAAGTTTGGGAAACTTGAATCCTAAGAAAAGCAAAAGTATAAGGGTTCTAGACTGTACTCAGGCATTGATGAAACAGCCGCACTAATAACTTTGAAAAATGTGTAGGATAGTCAGCTAAATTACTAAGCTATTATTTGTAAATGGATGAGCCACTTTAATAAATATTTTACAGTATTATTTTGGGGAAAAAAAATGGAGTCATTTGATCATTTCCATGTGGACTTCTGTAAGTTTTTTTATAGCAGCATATTTAAAATATAACAGCTGAGTTAGAGAAGATGTGAGTCGATAGAAAAGTCAAAATAAACCAAAAAAAGGAAAAAGGTATGTGGGGATTTATTCCATATCTGATTTGGAAAAGTCAAAAGACACTATTTGTCAAAATTCACATAAATTGGTCAAATCATGATTTCCATTTGGACAAAAATGTCCCAAAAACTTAAGAAAAAAGATTTACTTATATTTTCAACTGTCATTCGTCTGAAGTCTAAAAGAAAGAATGAAATAAAGGTTGGTAAAGGCTGATACTAAATTAACAGGAAGCAAATATCTTTCTAAGCAATGTAAAAGGACAAAACAAACACAAAAAAAGGAACTCAACACAACAGATTCTCATGAGTGTGGTTTGGTTTGCTTTTACTTTCTCTCTTTCCCTCAGAGATGGAATATCTGTGATATTCCTCTTAATATTTAGCAATTACGGACCAACCCAAAACCTAGTGGATTCAATAAACTTAAGAAAAATCTCTTCAAGATTATGGCTTTTGATGAAACTATCCCCAAGTTATTTCTTTCCTTGCAATCTTTAGCTGACAAACTGTATGTTCGTTTGAAGCAGACATTGCATCTGTATGGAGTAACTTTCTGATACGAATATTTCTGTATTTCGTAGGTTCTAAAAATACTTCCTGTGTATCTTGTCTGAGAATGAATTATAGCCAGCCCCAGGCAAGGAACAGGTAGCAGTTATATAGCCTCTGGAGCAGCTCAGGAGGGAAATTAACTCCCCGATCCAAGGACTTGTGCCAAGATTCTGACTATTATATTGTAACACTGGAGGTAGGCTCAGTCCAGTCATCCATCTCTTCCAACCCTTGAACAGTTCCTCATAAGCTATAGAAAGCCACTTCTGAAAGATAATCCTGTAGTCACTATAATTCATTATGAAAGGCTGACAGCCTTAAGCTGTCATATTGTTACGTTTTGGATAATTCTTCCCCTTGCCTAAAATCTCCTGAATATACCTTCTTTTGTGTGGATACTTCCTTATCCTATTGTTGCTAGATCTATAGCACCACTAGCTGCGTCATTCACCTGCATTATTTAATGAAAGCAATAAGCACTTGAGTCTTTCCACTAGGTAGTTTTCAAACTAGATGCGGTACTGACATGTATTATCCCTGAAAGAATATTAACCTTTGACTTCTCAGTAGTTTATGGTTTTCGCAGCTCCTCTAAGAATTAAATTCAGAAATAAGAAAAGATATTTTATGACAGATTAATTTCCCTTAGAACATGATGCCGTGATGCTTGCATGTGTTAATCATCAATATTACAGGATAATGTATCGTGCCATTTATAGTATCACATTACATTCCCTGTGCAAACACAGCGTGTATCAGAAATACTACATCTTGAATGTATGCAGGATTTATATTTCCCTAGGGTAAAGTAAAACTTGAGGCTCATTATAGCATCTCTATGCCCAGTTGGATAACATACCAGGTCTCAGCTGGTTGGCTAAGAAGCTCATTTGGATTCAGGGCAACATGAAATGTGTCCTAAACAGGATGGTAGACAAGTAATTCGTCTTTCTCATGCTCTAATCAATGTTTTCTCATTCTCTATGAGATTTTCCTTTTCTCCTGCATCTGTTGCATATGATAAGTAAGAGTTAAATGCACTGAGGAAAAAAAAGTGACACTTTACTTGTGGGGCTATTGCCAAAAACAAGAAGCATGCAAATGACTTTATCATTCTTGTTATTTTCAATGTTTTGATACTACTAATATTTAACCCACAAGTTCAAAAACATATTTTTAATCATTCTATATAGAAATAGAATCCTTTAAAACAAGAAATAAAAAGTTGTAGGGTGGGAAATTTTGGAAAGGAGACCAGAAAAAAAATGTTTTGGGGAAAGAAAAGCCTCGGACAATACAACATCTAAATAAGTAGATAATAAAAGTTCATAAAGCTTTGTTGCAAGGTCCCTTTTACACAAAGCAATATGCAAATTTGTCTTCATTAATAGAAAAAGGCTGACCGATTTGTCAGAGCTTGAAATGATAGTGTAGGGTATGATGTAAGAGTTTAAAGACCTGACATGCACATACATACATTTCTTCAGACTCTTAGTCTGGATTATTAATTAAATAGGAGGTTTCATGAGATTATAATATTAAAAAAACAAATAAACAAGCAAACTTTTTTTATATTGGATGAATTATTTACTATAGCAAAACAAAACATGTCCTCCCTTAAAAATACAAATAATAATAAAAAGTAACAAAACAACTGAAATTTTTCTGCCTGAGAACTGGTCCCTCAGATTCTTTTAAGTAAGTTTAATGTCCTTTCATGTTTTGGAGTCAGTGCCTGAATCTAAGTTGCTTTTTCCTTTCATTGATGATGGAGGTTTATGTAAATGACTTGATCTTTGAAGAAAATGGAATAGAACTGTCCTAGCCAAAACATATTTTTATTTTGCATTGTACTTTTTTTTTGTTCTCACTATGCTGAAAGATTCTCAATATCTATACAGTCTTTTTCAGAGCAATGTTTCACAAGGAATTATGCTGCTCACCATATGGAGCAAGTTACCTACTTGTGTGGATAAAGCTGGTGCCAGTGCATTTTCCAGGTGCAGCAGTTGTCCCCTGCTGAAGTTGACTTGTTTGGGATTTTTCCTACCTCATGGGAACTTCTGAGTGTCTATCTACCTGAAAGTCACATTTTATTTCCTTAGAAAAATATTGGTAATAGGTGAACCTAAGATTTCTCCTGATGTATTATTTTTCCATCAATGGCCATAAGCAGATGCTTGGGAAGAATAATAATAGGGATAAGTGTGTACTCTCCTAATTCATAACTCTCTTCCACTCAACTAATTTCCAGAGCTTGAGGTAGTCTCTATGTTTTTACTGGCCCCCAAGTGATATCCTTTCCAAGCACTTCTTCAATCTTCCCTTGAGCCCATGTAAAATTTCAGGCATCATATTGCTCTCTGTGCGCAAGCTCCTTACATCTGCTTCCCATGCACAAAGAGCCACATCACCTGGACACATTCTGGCTTCACTTGATGTCCCTAGCTCTTGTACTGGAACAGGCAGAATATGGACAATCTGTCTCCCTTTGCCATGGCATTCATGATTTTAGATTTTTCCTGCCCTAGCTCCCTCTCTGATTCGCATCCCTCTGCCCTCTAGTTTTGAAACCACATGGTATATGGAAGCTGGTCCCTGCCTTTGATCCTCCTTATTGCTCTTCCCTGTATCTTTTCCAGTTTTGCTGTATGTCTTCTTTTGAGATGAAAGGATAAAAACTGTACACTGTTCAAGATAAGGGTGAACAACAGATTTATAAGCATTCAGCTTGGTCTTTGACTATTTTTTTATTCCTTTCCTATTAATTTCTAGTAGTTGATTTACCTTCTGACTCGTTAGGAGCACCAACCTCGTAGTTCAATGAAAGTAACTATTATAACCAGTGGTCTCTGCTAAATGATGATAGATCAGAAACCTTGGTATTTTTATATAGGAAATTCAGATTGATTTTCCCTGTGTTAAATTTAATTGATGAACCATTCAAGCTCATAAGACTATCCTGGATTTCTCTAGCTCTAGTTTTTGTCCTCATCAACCCGAATAGCTAAGTATCAGCAGCAAAATTTGTCCCCTCTATGCCCATAGTTCACCTGGGTCATTCATTAATTTGGGTATACAGGTCCCCACAGAATTACTCTGACAATCTCTATCTATTGCAAGATCTGATAGTTTATTCCTACCATCTATTTCTTGACTTCTAAGCAGTTATCCCTTGAAGTACCTTTCTTTCCTCCTGTCCCATTGCTGCCTAGTATTTTTAAATACCTTTTGTTGGGGGAAAGCCTTTTAAAAATCAAATCTAATCTAATTAATGTTTGTTTTGTATGTTTTTGTGTCGCCAAGTGTTTACCAAAAGGACTTCATTCTACAGAAGCAGCATTACTCTTTCTTGTTAGATTATATGTATATGAATATCTGCTAATTCTGCAAAGGCCTTAATCAGACAACTGTCTCCTCTCTCCCTTACCACATTGAAAAATTCGCTTCACATTTACAGTCTTCAACTATTGAGGCAGGTTGATGGGAGAGGTTACTCTCTACTGCCAATAACTCATAATTTCATCCCCCAGTTCTCCCAGTACTCCTTGATGTATGCCATGTAGATTTTGCACTTCATTACCAATTGCTTATCAATATCGGCAAAATAGGATATGGAATTAATTAAAATTTCAGGCGTCTCCTTTGTTGAGTTCTGCCTCTTCCCCTACCTTAGAATCTTAGCAGTTTCTTTCACAGCAAATTTATTTTATTCTTTGCAATAGTCTTGTGCTCTCTCAGGTTTCTCTTGTACACTTTTCATCAGTTGGCCCTACAGACTTTGGCAAGGTTCTTGCTTCTGAAGTGTTTAAAGAAAGTTTTAGCATTGAGTTTTAATTTCCCTTTTCCAGTTGCTTCTCAAAGTGTCTTTTGGACTATACTACTAATGTTTTCACATTTAATCTGTCAGAGTTCGTGATTATTTCCTTTTCCTTAGCTTTGACACAGCTTCGGTGTTCTGAGGGTAGCTTTCTTGTTTCTAATAACTTCCCTTACCTGCTGTCAGGTTCAGTCCTGATGACATTTTACCTTCATTAAACATTAAAAATTCTGTGTCATGCATTCATCAATCCTGTAAAGCAGTGGTCTTTCAAGAACTCTTGCACCATTTGTAATGTTTTAATTCCCTTAGCTGCTCCTTTTTAAGCAGGTTTCTTCATCTTTGTTTAATTCTCCCTCCTGGAATTGAGCTAAACTGCTGTGGGATGTTTTCAACTTTTGTTGCTTCTGGAAGGATGTTCATTTTGGGCTTATGGCTGCAGTTACAGAATTTATCTAGTTCCAATGAGCATGAGGATAGACATGAGGCCATGAGGCAAGAAGGCAGCAGAAACAGAGTTCAGGGAATGGGGTCTTGCTCCCAGGATTCATGTTAATTTTCTCCATGGTCAAAGGGAAAATTTGCTTCAGAGAGCAATTAATATCCCCTTCTCTTTGGGAACTAACCAGGGTATTCGTGGTCATATAAAGTTAGATTGGCTGCTTCTAAGTTATTTTTCTCAACAGCAAAACGTGCATAACTATTCAAGGTCTCACTGATCTATAGCGCATTGTCAGTGAAATATATATCAGTGACATTTGCATGATCACTGATGGGATACCCTCCTGTTGAAACTGGTCCACTTATTCTCCTTTAAATGTTTAGAAGCTTCTTAGCAGTTAGGGCACACAAGGGAAGGGGAACAGAAAAAGCTCTGATGCTTGGTCTAAGGACTTATTTTTATATTAAATAGCTGTTGGCCAAGACAAGTCCTTGGAATGGGGACTGTCTGCCAACAAAGTAACTTCTCAACTCTGCCAAGCTTGCTCCAGTTCTGCTTAAGCACAGAAGCCTAATTCCAGACAGCTGCAGAATTTTGAAGACCACATTCTGGGGGTGAAGAATTCCACTCTTTTCAGGGAAAACTGATCTCTTCTGTATATGAAGAGAGCTGGGTACACAAGGATAGGTGAAAGAATAAGGTAATAGTTGTAGTTTTATACTTGGATCATATTCTTTCTTGAGCTTTGCAGGTAAATGAATCTAAGCTTCCTTAAGTACCTAAGGAGAGGTATGTTAATAATTTGAGAGGATCAGATGAGTTATATTGATTTAGCAATAGAAATAACTGTATTTGCCTAAACTGAAGCATAATGTTTCACAAAATTTAAGTGATGAATTTGAGACATTTTCTGTGAGAAAATGAGTCTTATGTGCTATTCCATCTGTAAAAGTGTAGGGACTAACCTCTGTCTGCTTTTAAGTTGAAAAAGCTATGGCAGCCCATGCCAACTGGTGAACTACCTCCAAATATCCTGAAGGTAGTTTCATAAATTGCTGCCACTTAGCAAATTTAAAATCTCTTTTCTTAAACACTAAATCTATATATACACATATGCCCCAAATAATGAATACTAGTTTACATACATATGAATTTACTAGTTTCTAATAATTTCAAATTTAGTAGACATTTGCTGGAGTTGCTGTATCTCTGCCTGAATTCTTGAATGCTAGGCTGAAAAAAAAGCCCCTTGTGGGCTTTATAAGTAGTCAATGTGTGGTCTGGTTCCTCGTGTTTGTTTGTTTGTTTGTTTTGTGACTATACTCAGAGGAAACAACTAATGGGTGACAATTCTCAGCTTTGATGTTAATTTTCAGTATATATGACTCTATGGACTATATTTCATAAACTACTTCACAGTGATTTTAATGAACACTCGCATTTTTTTAAAGATAAAGACTTTATAATACTTAGCAAAAATATTATCCTTCTATAAATATGTATGTTCCTGTTTAAGATGCCAGTGAAGTTCAGAATTATTCCTTATCTGTAATCTTATATATCTAAGGATTAATATTCTTTTGTTCCATTTTGTGTCATGTAGATTTTCACAGTGTAGTAGTATCACAGCAGTTTTCTGAAGTGAAGGAAGAAATGTGACTAACATTGATCATATCTGTTCCTTTATTCTCTCCCCATGGGAAAAAAAATGAGGGTAGTGGAGATGCTTCAAGCTTATAAATGAATTCAAAGTCAGAAATAACTCTTGCACATAGATGCCCTTTAGTTATTCTGGAAATTCATTCCAAACACTCATCCCTAGAGAAAATGATCTCTCTAGTGAAGATGAGTTCACCGTCACTATGGAAGATTTCAGCATGTCAGAGAAACAGTGCTTGTGGCAACGTGGCTAATGTTGGCCTTTCAGTTAACCTTTATTGAAACTATGGAATACTTTTAAGATAATAATTTAGACCTCGGGCAAGAATAAATTCTATATATAGGGCCAATTCAGAAAGCAGAGAATTTGCTACCCAGGCTGTAGCCAGTGTTGTTTGAAGGAGGCACGACAACATGATGGAGTACTCAGTGTTTTCTAAGGGCAGACACTCAAACACGCCACATTGCCTTGCTCAGCTCCAAATACTTCATGATCACTGCCTATTGCCATGAAATAGAGGACACTTCACTGAAGAAAAGCCATCTACTGACAGATTCATGTTGTGGATGCCTCTAGCAACTCATTCAGAGTGAGTTTTAGGTCTGTCCTGATAAAATATAAGATCTAATGCCATACTCTGGCTAAATAGCAGTAGTTAAGTAGATGAAAAGGAGATCTAATGTTTTCCAGGTAAATGGATAGATTTTTTTGATACTGTCATCTCACTGCAGACCTAGCCACTGAATTCAGTGTGTCAGCTTGACACCCTCCCACCTCCTCCAGTTTATCTAAATTAAAAACAAAAACAATATCCACATAATCTTTCCATTCCCAATTTTACCCCTAGCTGTGTAGCTATTATTTTTATCTCCATGGTAGTTGCTTATGTATAACCAGGGCTTGGATTTGGCCTTTAATATTGAATGTGTCTTCATTCGTTAATGTAGGTCAAGAGAAGAAATTATATGATGACATTGTGCTGCTTACTGTGGAGTTTCCCAGGTGTTTGTGTGGTCCCTCCAGATTTCCTTGAATCATTAATCAAAGGGTAACAGCACTGCACAGCCCACAATGTATTCTCAGCAGGCACATACATTGATGATGCTGCATCAAGAAAAAAAGACTTAATTGCATTGACAGTACATTTTTTTCACAGTTTAGAGTGTTTATCAAAATTGTGCTTGTAGCATCTAAAAATACTGTAATTAATGCAGCTTTTGGCCTCTTCACACAGTGTTTTCTTTTTAGTTTCTTCTGTTAAAGAAGACAGCTGTTTGGGAGGAAAACAAATTCATCTCCTTTCCTTCTCCCTCTCGCCTCCTGTTTTGTATTTGAGTGCATCAGTAGGAGGCTCACAGTTTGTTGTAAATGTTCATTCACAGTTTCTGCAGTTTCCTACATTCATATTCACAAAGTCAGAATATTTCAAGATGTCCTTCAAATCAAGATACTATTACATCAGGCATACATAATCTGGGGGCTTTGCTGCCCAAGACAAAACAAGGCTCTTTAAGAGAAGAAAAGAATATTTGCCTTTAGGGGAGAGTGCATTGGGTCAGTCATTTCTTCATTCTTAAAGTGTTTCCTTTCATTGCTGATCTAAATGTGTCTTGCGGCTGTTAACATAGAGAGAGTGTAACAGAATAAAGAAAATAGACATTCTTAGGACAGAGAAAGCACCTGTAAGAGAAGATAAGATTGATGTTGGGAAGTTGGGCTTGTGATACCTCTGAGCAGTTGGGCCTTGGCTCTGGGCAGGCCCGCACAAGGCTTTTTTCCCCCTCTGTTAAATGTGGAGGACTGTGAGAACAGGAAAGGACCCCCAAATCGCCATGCGATTGCCATGCAATCTGGGTCACTGCCGTGAGCTGCTGCTTCTGGGCCAGGCGGCCCTCACACACGCGAGACCTGCAGGAGCGCAGGAAGCCCAGCCTGCTCAGCAGCTGCCTGTGCCCTCCTGTGCGAGGGCAGAAATAGTGAAAATTTGTAGTGGAAAGAGATCAGACTGGGTTAAAGAAGATACTAAGAAATACAAAATCTGTTTGAACCTTAAGGAAAAAAAAAGGAGACTTGACATTTGTTTTGCTCTCACCTCTAGGGGAAAATAATCCCATGACTCAGTTTTGTCATCCATCCACTACCATTAACTATTATAAAGTGCTTTGCTACTTCAAATAGCTGCATCAGGTTTTAAAATGTTCAAGTTGCTATATATTGCCTTGTAAATATTGTATTACAGTGAAAAAGGCTGTGTATATAGCAGAACCTTGCAAGACTGCAATTTCACTGAAAAGACTATTATTACTTCATAGACTGCAAGAGTAAAGCTCAAGTGGTGCAGTGTATGAAATCCTAAGGTGAAATTATGGGCTTTGCCATAATGTTACACTGGACTTTATACTTCTGCTGCTGATGTAAGTTGGCAGCGTTATTAAGGCAGGAGCCTACTGGAAATTTTTATCATCAAAAAAGCTTTCACAGAGTGTATGTATATAGCTCTAGATCACAGAGGAGGCAGGGCAATACTGAGCTCATCCTATACTTTATGCTTTTTGAATGATGTTGTTAGCCAAGCTGCCAATATATTGCTACTTCGCAGTATGTGTGAGCATTGAGATTACTCTGAACGTATTAGGCTAGACAGCAGCTCTAGTAAACATTGAATTAAATGATTGTATGGCAATTGTAATAGCTAAGTATTAGGATCCACAGCAGTTAAAATGGAGCAGAGCTGTTGGCACATAACCTACAGTGGAGCCAGCATCTGCCTAAGCCTATGGGAACATTTTCACCATCTTCAATGAGTTTTAGGTGACTGGGGGTTCAAAAGCCACATAAAGACAACACCTTGACATTAATTCTGGTTGTTTTGGGAAAGGAGGAGTGGGGGAAATCCTGCCAGTAGAAGGAAGAAGCATTTGGATGGGTATTTGAGATCCAGAAGATATTGTGTGAGTGATGTGACCCCCTCAAAACAAGAGCAAATTTGGAGATAGGGCTAAGTAGGCCCATTGATTTGCAAGACAAGTACAGAGCAAGTGCTCCAGAGTATGTCTTGAAGATATAACTGCTATTGCACTTATCTCAGTTAAAATGATTTTATTGTGTTTTTATGTCACGAATAAACCATTTTAATAAAAAAAATCACATTAAAATTCATATTTACATTTCATAAATATTCAACTTCAATTTCTCCATCCATAAACTAAGGGATAATTCTCACTGCGCTCACAACAGGAAAAGCAGGATGAATGAATTAGTAACACATGCTGACTGAACTGAAGGAAGATAGTTTTTATTAATTTTTCTCCTTTCACCACTATCAGTTTTATTCTTTAATAATACTTAAGTGCATTTTAAATAATTAAGATTTAATGAAGCTCTTCTTAGTATAAGTCTTTATATACATTTAATGCACATAAATCATTTTGTCTCCTTCAGTATATTAAAGTGGTATTTTTTATGAGATGGGACAACTTGAATTTTTTTTTTCTCAGGAAAATTTATTAGACAGGTATTATTAAGGGCTGTCAATTATTATAATCTATCAGTATAATATATGTCTAATGCTTAAAAAAAAAGATGTCACTTTCTTTTATTGTGCAAACTCTGCTCTTGGAAATGCTGCATTATAGATTAGAATAAACTTAATGCATGTGGATTTTGAGTCTTAAAACCACTGATCTAGAAGGAATAAGTTGTGTCTGAGGTGTCCCCTTGAGCTGATGATGTAGCTTTCACTGGTATCTCTCTCCTGACATTAGCAAGGCAATATCAAGTTGTAGCGATTATGCCAATGCTATTAAGTTTACTTTAAGGAGGTGCCAAACAATCTGTACCTGTGACTAAATGCTCAGCTGAAAACAGCAGCAGTGTTTGCATTGCACAATATTTTTTGGCGTGTAACAGGTTGAGAACGATGGGGTGCAGTTTACAAGTTTCTGTGACTTGCTCTAGAATGCTATAGAAAGTTATTTTGTAATTGAAAATGATTTTCCATTTTCCAGGAACTTTGGCACTTGACGGTGTGAGATGGATAGGAATGAACCTTCATTTTGTGTGGAGTTGTTTTGATTTATGACTGTAAGCTAGCGCAGGAGCTTTTTAAGCCTCAAAGAGGCTTATTATAAGTGAGAATACTGATATTTGAAAACCATTTTTTTTTTACATGCTGATGCTGTAGGCAAATGCCAAGATCTACTTCTCTCTCCCATAGCCATTCCTAACCTCATTCACATAGAAGACCCTCTGTTGTCCTTCAACTTGGCAGAAAAAGAAAGAAATAAATAATAAAAAGTCAGAAAATGAACAGCACTCATTAAAGATTAACCTAAAAAAGTATGTGGATGATAAGTGATGTAGCAGCCTTTTGCTGGATCCCCTGGATAAGGCCGAAAGGCAGCAAAACCTGCACATGGCAAATGCTTCCCTGGCTTAGCTGGAAGCCGTGTTCCCGCAGCGAGGGCAGAGATCCTCTAGCACTATGCGGCACTGGTGTTTCAAATGTCTTCCAAAAAATAAAAGCCAAATCAAATAAACAAACAAAACAAAACCAACCAAGCACAAATTACTACTATCACTTCCTTAAAGAGCTAAGTGTGAACAGAAGAGACATTGGAGAAGAGGTAGTAAATGCCAGGCTGGGATCAACCTAAGATAGGACATGCTGTTTACAGGTTGTGGATTACAGTTATAGGATCATCTTTACACAGCCAGTCTCAAATTTTTACCCCTCCTTTCACTTGGTAGTTGACAAATCTGAGACAACATGGCCACTCGAATGGAAATGCAAATGTAAAATATCCATTAAATATCAATTAAAATAATAATATTTTATTAATAATCTGTTTCTTTAATTCTTAATCTATTTCTTTTTTTCTGTGCTATTTTTAGAATGTGCAGCAATGTCGAATGATAAAGTAAGCTATTAACAATTTTAAAGTTGTATAGGTACACTAATATTACAAGTCATAAAAGTATTTGTATTTAATTTTGTGCCTTCTATGAAATTGAGTTTGCAGCTCAACACAGAGGAGCTCTGGCAATACAGTTATAAAAAGTTACATTGTTATTTTCCATATCCTACTACTGCATAATATCCCTGTTGGTGGTAAAAACTGATTCAAGGCTATAAGTGTATATGGAAAAATGAACTTTCTTCATTTGGTTTATAATTTGGAAAAAAAGAGAAATTTTAAACATTTCGTTGTTTAAAAGTTTCAGCTCTTAAATAAAAATAGTAATTTTGAGTGATAATTTAGCTGTCCTCAGATTTCGAGTGTTGCTGAGACTGTTATTGCTCTTTTAAAGTGTACACTAAATCTCTTTAACAGTCGCAGGAGGAATTATGAACTCTGCTGAATCCTGTACATCGTGTTGCTCATTAACCTGTGACCTGAAATTATATTTTCATAAACTCCTGGTTTAACTTATTCCACATTCAGATTATGTGTTTTTGTCAGATTGCAGGACCACTGTGAGTCTCGAATAATTCATGTGAGATTCAGAGGGGCAGACTTAAACCAACACTCCTCTACTATGGTAATGGGAAAGGGAAAAAAAAAAGGGCAGAAATTTCTAGGTTCGTGACTGAAAATGGCTTTTCTCTGTTTCACTGTGTTTCAGTGTTCTAGCAACAGTAGTTGCTGTTTGTAGAGCTACAGTGTTTGCTGTCTTGAAATCCAGACCCCACATTTTTTCCATCAGTTTTTGATACCAGGCACATTGGTAAATGATATAAACTAGGTCATTGAACTAGTGCTCCTTAATCCACCGAGTTAATGATAGCGGGCAGCAATCCTTCCTCAGCTTCACTTGGATATTTACACTGTTTCTGTGGTTTTGGATCAGCTCCGGTTGTTAAACCACGTGTATTAATCTTTCCACACGCCGCCTTATCTTGAGAACACACGTGTAGAGACTTCTCTTGCCACTCACCCGAGGTGTTTCAAACGTGCCTGGGGCCTCACTGCAGCTCGCTGTCACATAACCTTTCTGTATTGCCCCTACACAAACAGCTCCTAACTTGGTGCATGAGGCCATCTCCTAACTAGAGAACTTTTTTTTTCCCCTGTATTGCTGAACGCAGTACCACCACCCCCATTCCAACGTGCTTGAAGACATCCAGCATGGTACCAGATGCTGTTAACAACGTGGGGTTTTCCATTTCCATTTGCAACTACCCCACCAGCATTGGCGCTGTTATTCCCCCATGCGACTGTACTTCAATCTCTGTGTCCCAGAGAGCGGNGGTACCAGACGCTGTTAACAAGGTGGGGTTTTCCATTTCCACCAGCATTGGCGCTGTTATTCCCCCATGCGACTGTACTTCAATCTCTGTGTCCCAGAGAGCGGAGGGAGCAGATTCCTCTACTCCTTAAGCCTGGCTGCTCTTCAGCCAGCGGGACTGAAGGTGTTTTCCTATAGCCAGAGATTGTCTGCACTGGTTTCACTGCCTGGCTCCTGGGATCTTCTCTTCCATTTCCAGCATACAGTTCTGCTAGCCTATGCATAAAGATAGTAAGCGATCTCTTGTTCCACTTGGCTGTATCTTCTCCCAAGCTCTCCATTTTCCTTCCAAACCCTATTCCTGCCCTGCTTCAAATGCCATCTCTGTGACTCATCCAGCACTCCTGGGAAAATAAAAACCTTTGTGTTCCTGTAAGCAAGCCGTATACCCAGGACTGCCGAGGTCTGCCTAGTTCTCATCTGCCAGAGCTTGGGCTTGTTTGCCTTCTGGCCTGTATTTATTAACTTCTTGTATTTATTTGCCTTGTCCTTTTTGACTAGGGTGTTTAAGTTCTTTTCTTTCATGGAGACTCTCCAACCTTCCTAATTCTCCCTTCCAAATCCATCCAGTTCACATTAGCAGGATTCAGAGGTCCCATAATCACCTTCAGAGGGTGAGTGAATCCTTCAGCGCTACAGTTTTGAGTATAGCTACAGTTTAGCTCATTATAGCTAAGGAGTTCAACCTCCAGCCAGCACCAGTTTGACAACTACAGACAGTAACTGTTTTCTAAGAGTATGTGTCTCTGCGCTCCCATTTGTTTTTTTTATTCTTCCAAGTGAAGCTCCATAGACACCATTCCAGCTGCCTTAACACATCTGCCTGTAACAGGATAGCTAAGGGGACTTGGTTGGGGTTTTGGGGATTCAGCACTTGGTAGCTGTACAGGTTGCCTTAGCCACAGGTTGCTTAAACCAAACAGCACTTCTTGAACCACAAGGCATCCCACACAGCTATTGCTCTTCAAAAATACCAGTTCTTTAGCTAAAGCTCAGACCTGAATGGTATCCAATTGCATTTCATATATTGCCTTTCTCTTGCACTGCTATGTTTATTTATTATTCCCTGCCCCGCTATATTTACAATATCTTTTTAACTATGGATTGCACTTGTTTATATGCCTGAATATGCAAACGGACATATGGACTCCAGGGTCTATACTCTACAGTTTACCTTCACTTGAAGGAGCTGGATTGGGATACCCTCAGATTTCTCTGTGGGTCCTTTGTGTTCTCAGAATCCTGCAGGTTTTTTTTGTTTGGTTGGTTTTGTTTTTTTTTTTTTCCTTGTTCAGTTTCCAGTGCTACAGCCACTCTGCACGTTTTACTTGGTTACTTCTATTTAAGCTTCTCAGTTATCTTTGTGCAGAAATTGTGCTTCTTGCTTTCCTGTCTCCTCCTCTGTGGCTTCTCCAACACTGTTATAACAGCCCCTTAGCTTGAGTTATCTCATGTTTTCCTTCTGCCTTCCCCACCACACTGTTTTATATCCAAAATTTCTCTTTTTTTGGTCTCTCCTGCCATCCTATCCCCTCTCATGTTACTACAGTTGTTTCCAGCCCTTCTGGAACCAAGGTACTTTCTCTGACCCTGTTTTCCCCAGTGTGATCCCCGTAGCATTTGCTTTCCTCCCCTGATGCCCTGCTCTTATCTTCATGTGCTTGCACGTGCAGCCTGCCCGCTGCCCAACATTCCTCAGAGCCCCAGTTGCTCTCACTGTTAACTCCTCCATTCCCATAAATAATTCACTCTTTTTCAGGCCTTCAAAAACTCATACAGTATTATTTAAAAGACCATTGAAAGTCTCTAGTGTCCAGGACCTCACTGTCCTGCCCTTGGTCCTAGTGTAGTAACCGTGCACCTCTCCTTCGAGGACTGCTGCTATATTCTTTGGTGGGTTTGTAAAAGCTATGATCGTTTGGCTGTCCTGCTTCAGCATACACGGGTTGTGACCTTTCTACCATCCTGGTATTCAAGTGTTCTTGTTCACTGTATGTGACAATGATAGGATTTCTATTCCCGCTCTCCTCAGGCTCTCACAGACTTGCTCTTATAGCTTCGATTGTTGAATCGTCTGTGTTCTCCGTCAATCCATTACAATAAAAACAACGCTTGTAGGATGCACCTGGAGCAGAGTTGACTAAAGAAAATAAGACTGAACTTTTTTACTACTTATTTTACTTTAAAAAATTGCACAAAGCTGCTAGCACTTTCCTTGTGCTAGGCAATTCTTGGGAACGCTCACATGTGTTTTAATATACCCAAAATCACAGGGAGGACCCAATCAAAGGGGAATCAGTCCTTGCCTGGATGCTCACATGGTAGGTGGACTCTTCTATCTGGTGATCATTGTGGTCTCTGTGTGCTAGTGAACCACATTGCTGTTTATATAGTTAATTTTAAATGAAAACCATTCAATGATGTGGTCTGAACAAGTTGTATGTGCAGTTCACTTTGCAGAGAGTAGTGTGTATACAGCTGTATTATGTGTCAGTGAAATGTTTTGTGAGGCAGCCTGAGTTGTGTGGCAGCTTTGCAACTTACTCATATAGCAAAGCGTTTATTTTCACTAATCTGCTAAGCTCCTGTGAGTCCCCAGCAGCTGCCTTCTCCAGCAGAAATAGTCGGGTTCAGCAGCAGCGATGGGATTTTCGGGTCAGTGGAATTTTCTATACTGGATATTGTCCACTTCGAGTGGAAGTTAAATGGAGTTGATATGTTTCTTGATATGATTCTTTCAGGTGTACCATAACTACTACAATTCAATTTCTTATTTAAAGCTCCAAGATATGAACAAATCTGTCAAGTCACTAAAATTACTAAAAAGCAATATTTGACTCTATCAATAGTAGGGAAAAGCTCGGTAATTCAACTGGTGACTTAGTAAAAGGCTCCAAAGTGAGAAGAATAAAGTTGGGCTTGCCTTGAGTTTTTCAGGGAGGGGGTAGCTCTTTAGAGAATATGGAGAGTGGTTGTGTTTTCCTTGTTAGTCTGTCCTCCAAGTGGTGGGAGTTGACCATGAGAAATTAAATATCTTTTTTTCTTTATTTATTTCTTTTTTGTCTGTGTTTAATTTCCCCATTCAGTTTCATAACAGCTGAGAAAACCTATGAACTTAATGAGTTGTCCATCATTCCCCGTGTATGGAAGCAGTGACAGTTTTTAATAACTTGCTGTCATCAGGATCTTTGACTAACCATTAGCAAATACTATCTGCAGTGTGATGTAAGTTTTCAGATGTTCCTAATAGAACGGAAATTATGAAGACAATGTTTTCAATTCTCTTGTCAGAACTGCCTTTTTGACAAAGAGAATGCACTGTATTTCTTGCATTTGTTTCATATTTTACATGTGCTTTGGCCAGCCAGATTGCTTTATGTGCGTCTCCTTTTTTTTCTTATCCATGACAAAAGTGTCAAATTCTGGAAGTGTTAAGCTATTTCACACCACTCTTCCTTGGGCAACTGGAAGTTTTATTATAGCTTACTAGTGATTATTCCTTACGGGTTTTGCTTGTAGGATCTGCAGGACTCCTAGTGGCCTTTCTGTGAGAGGAAGGGACTGCAATACATATGCCAGCTTACCAGAGTTTTCTGGTTTATTGTGGCCAGATTTAGTATTTCCAAGAAAATGTTTATCAAGTGACTCAGACATCTTCATTACTGCCATAGTTACAAAGACTGAAAAAAACTGACAATAAAAAAAGTTTGCAGTAATGCAAGTGGGCGTGAAATCATAGAATCATAGAATCATATGTTGAGGCACTTATAGACACAGATCAGATCCCCTCTCAGCCTTCTCAATTCAATATATTCAGTTCTCAATATATATTCAATATATTCAATATATTCAATTCTCAATTCAATATATTCAAATTCAATATATTGAATTCAAATTCAAATTCAACATATTGAATTCAAATTCAATATATTGAAATTCGTATGGTTGACTCCTTAGCTCTTTTGTGTTAACAGCTGGTTTGTGAGGCTGACCATTTAATCTGACAGTCCCTTATGATTTCAAAGCTTCCCGATTCCTTGGACTCAGGAACAATGCAGCGATGCTGTTGGAGAACGCTGTTACTGGGAGGGTCAAGAAACGGTCTCCGACCATCCTTACAGTGTTGGCAGGTTTATCTGAAATCTCCTCCAATCTTTTGAGAAAGTTAAGAGAGGCAGAAGAGACTAGCACAGCCTGCTCCTTGCAGAGATTGCGCTCTGTTATTTTGCTGCTCAAGACAGAGTCTATTTCTACTGCACCTGCCTTATAGTGGTTAACGTTATAACATCATAAGATGCCCCATGACTTGGAAGGATATCACAAATATGGGAGTTTACATTACATCACATCATTGTTGTTCTTCCTCTAAGTTTTTTTTAATGTACATATGCATTTATATGCTTACATTGCATTCATGTATTTTGAAGATGGCTTTAACACTTTTTAGAATTCATCACATGTGTGATCACACATGCATCTAGCAACCTGGCTGAAGTCTGTTTCCTCCTTTTCCCCAACTATATGTTTTTAACATGACGAATACAGATCACTATCACCATTGAGAAATGAGGTTTGCATTAGCTGGCACCTCATTCTTCCATTTGATTTTGGACACAATTCTGGGAACTGAAGGTATGCTTTCATTATGCATCTGCATAAAAAGCCAGCAACTTAAAAGGGTGTTATCAATTTGTGTAGATTTGTAAACATAAAGATGAATTTACCTGACAGCATTACCACAACTGAAACAGTTTTCATTTTGCTATTAGAATAAGATTACCGCTGCCTTGAAACATGCACACTCTGCCGCCTTCACTATTACTGCTAAAAAACAAATTCTACGCACAGTCAGTATCTGAAACATGAATTTCAGATAACGTTTAGATGAAGGAATCATTAAAAAGACACGAACAGTAAATATTTATTTAAAATATGGCTATATGTTTGTTGGGTTTGATGGCCTATTAACACTTTTAGTTCATGCACAGAATACCTTTTATTTTGCTTCATTGGAAAGTGCTGTTTTATAAGAACAAAAAAAATGCATGTTCAGTTATAATCATAGAATCATAGGAAGGGACCTCTAGAGGTCATCTAGTCCAACCCCCCTGCACACGCAGGGCCACCTAGAGCACATGGCACAGGACTGCATCCAAGCGGGTCTTGAAGATCTCCAGAGAAGGAGACTCCACAACCTCTCTGGGCAGCCTGTTCCAGTGCTCTGTCACCCTCACCATCAAGAAGTTCCTCCTTAAGTTCCCGTGGAACTTTTTATGCTTCAATTTGTGGCCATTTCCTCTGGTTCTGTCAGTGACCACCAGTGAAAAGAGGCCAGTCCCATCCTCCTCATTGCCTCCCTTGAGGCACTTATAGACACAGATCAGATCCCCTCTCAGCCTTCTCTTCTCCAGGCTGAACAGGCCCAGCTCCCTCAGCCTCTCCTCATAGGGCAGATGTTCCAGGCCCCTGATCATCCTCGTGGCCCTGCGCTGGACTCTCTCCAGCAGCTCCACATCCCTCTTGTACTGGGGAGCCCAGAACTGGACACAGTGCTCCAGATGTGGCCTCACCAGGGCTGAGTAGAGGGGCAGGATCCCCTCCCTCGACCTGCTGGAGACACTCCTCTTAATGCACCCCAGGATGCCATTGGCCTTCTTGGCCACGAGGGCACACTGCTGCCTCGTGGTCAACCTGTCGTCCACCATGATGCCCAGGTCCTTCTCTGCAGAGCTGCTCTCCAGCAGGTCGGTCCCCAGCCTGTACTGGTGTCTGGGATTATTTCTGCCCAGGTGCAGGACCGTGCACTTGGCCTTGTTAAATGCCATAATAATGCCATAATAATGGCATAATAATGCCAGCTACTTCTTCTTAAGAAGCGTCCTTTGGTTAATATTCATAGACAAATAGTACTCTGTATATACGCTTAGCCCTGATGGGTTGCAGGATGGTGAATTAACATAGTGTAAGGGCATAAGGTTTATTGACAGTTGATGGAAAAAAAAAAGAGCTAAATTCTCTATCTTTCCTCTTCTGTGACCTAACCGTTGAATTGCTGCAGTGTTTCCTGAACTTAATTGGAAAGCAAAAATGTCTAATTTAAAAGGAATAAAAGAAAGACTCCAATTATCTGAAAGATGAGCAGACACAAAATGTTCAAGTTCTTAAAGAGTCTGTGCTTTCATTTGGAAATGTTTGTGCCCTGAGTTCAAAGAAGACAATTTTTAGGTTTATGACAATTTCATTGTGTATGTCAAGTCAACTCTTTAGGTTTACAACTGCTGTTTTTCATCTGTTGAAAACAACTATCTCGGTGCTAGTTAAATTACTAGTATACTAGAATGATAGTAAAGAAAAGAGTTTATAGGTTTCTATTTATGAATAGCCTATGTCCTTGTCTCCAAAGGCCTTTCTCATTTAGCAAATTTTTTACATCTCTGAGGATGATGCAGTTTTAGTAAGGACTTCATTTCTTCAGTGCTGCTGCTAGGTAAAGAAAGGCAGGAGTATGTAGTACTTTAAATACAGCGGATTAACACAAATTATATATTGGGAGAGTTATCAGCTATTTGTGGCTGATTTAGAATGGTATAAAATAAAAAATGTTCTTTGCAGTTTAAATTTTATTCTTGTGACTTGATATATTCTGTTTAAGCAAAGACATTTGCATTTTAAAAATCAGTTAAAAATCTTAAGTTTAAAATTTCATCTTAAATGTTTAAAGTACTTTTTTTCTAAAAACAAATTGTAATTTGATTCACCTGGATAAAGTATTTTTTCTGTNAAAGTACTTAAAGTACTTTAAGTACTTAAAAGTACTTAAATCTTAAGTTTAAAATTTAAAGTACTTTTTTTCTAAAAACAAATTGTAATTTGATTCACCTGGATAAAGTATTTTTTCTGTTTTTTTGCATTTGGAGTATGGGCTTAAATCAATCATGTATTCTATCACTTTATCAAATAGACAGCTGTTCATTTATCAAATGGACTGTGAGCCTCTGTTTGCTCTATGCTGCCATCATTGACTAAGCTTATTAGTACAAGAGCTTGGACTCTTCTAATAGTTCATTTTATGTTTTGCCTTTTTTTTTATTTTAAATAACCTCATGCTTCATATGTTTTCCTCATTTTTGTAGTTGGTTTGCTTCTTAGTATGCTGAAGTACATCCAAGTTTCCTTCCCTCAGTTCCATCACAGGGCATCAACAACCTCCTAATGCCTAAACTTAAGATGAGCGGGCATCACTGAGCATAGGAGAAAAGAGGGTATAGATCAAAGAAAATCTTTAATTATGGAGAAAGAAATACAAATATAAGCTTAACATTCCCAAGAATTATACTTTTATATATATATATATAAAGCTTTCTGATTCTAATTTCCTTTAATATTTGCATTCAAGAAAAGCAGGAGATCAGAAAACAAAGGAGGAGATTGAGAAACAACTTGAGTTCTTTATCAGAGATGCAAAAGCAGCCCTGGTTACAGATAGAAATTCTGCCTAGGTGTATGGTTTCCATCCAAACCCTTGATACTGCCTTTTATCAACCATTTTTCTCCCCAAATGCATCTGTTACCTTGGGTATTTCTAGAGCTGGCCTCCCTGCCAGATAGCCTGCTCTATCAGAGTAATTTACATTTAAGCCCTCTTTTTCCTCTTTCCTGCTGTCTATGGCTAGAATTCTCTTCCCTTAGATTTGAGGTCATTTGAGGTCATTGCATCTCTGTACATTTCAAAACATTTTTTCCTTCCTGCAGCTCTTTCACCCTTGCCAAGTATGTTTGCACTGCTCCCTGGCACAAAGCAGAGTGGCAGCTAGTTTCAAGCGATGCTTTTGTATTCTGCACCGAGCTTGGGACTTGTTTACCTTATCACACCTACAGACCTTTCTAATGGCATCCATTACCAAGCACCTGAGCTGCTGGTTAAGCAGTTAATATTTAGGCATCTTAAAGTCTTTCAAAAAGGAGTAAGCACCCGCATCCTATATGTTTTAAGTCTTTGATGCTAACTATGACCACAGGTGACATCTCCTGTTGCACTCACAGAGAGGATAGGGATTTGTAAAATGGCCCCTTAAAAGTTTCAATGGCCTTCAGTGAACTTCCAAGGGAATTTCCATAGGATTATTGATTGCCAAATAGTATCTGTCTGTGTCCTCAGCAAAATATTTTTCTGCATTTAGCATCTTAGCTTGTAACTTCAAGGTACTTGTTGAAATAGAACTGCCTGAAAATAGTAATCATATTATTTTTATGCCAATATGCATGTGCCTCCAAGTTTGTTTACCGGTATACCTGTTTTTATTTATTTAGCTTGCAAATGAACCAGAGAAACAATTTTTCACTATTGAGACAGATTTGAACTGTTAGGCAATATTTCTGCAGAAAAAAAATCATAAGGGAGAGTTTTATTTTTTGGAATAAGTTACAGCTGATATCAGCTCATTACCTTGGGGCTGAAGCATAATAAAAGTTAGGGATTTAGCAGAAAAACACTTTTCTGATGTATAGAAATACTGTAGTATATTATGTATAAGTGAATTTCTTCTGTTGTTTTTGGCACTTTTTGAATGAATGTAGAAAAGCTTTATAACTTCCATTTCTGCTTGCTAATTATGTATTACATTTGACAAGCCTTGATATTTACTTGCTAGTATCAGAAATGCTTTAGATTTTCATAGAAAAGCAAAGGAAAACTATGCTGTGTTTGGTTTGGCCGACTGTTTTTTTTGGTTTTACTTACTAAAAGAAATTTCCTATGCTTTAGTGGGGGGATGAATTAGGTGTTTTCGTTTTTTTTTTTTTAAACTTTATCTGGCTGTGGTTTATTTTGAGCCTTTCTAGATATATTTTGGCTTTGATTTCAAGTCAGAAATTTCCCTACAAAGGCTGTTGTATGATATTTGCTCAGTTTAAACTCTAATATTTACCTGGACTACATTCTGTTTGAAACTCGTCTTCATCAGCGTGCTTTAGCATTTTACTTGTAGCAGAGCTGAGATGAACTATCATAAATTGTCCAGTCAAGTATTTAGGCAGATAATGATCACAGTAATTAGAAAAGCACATGCAGCTCTTGCCCAGAGGGAGCATAGCGATGTCCATCCACTTCCATGTCTGAGCTGACGGACTCTTGTGGCTGCTTTGCAAGGCAGTTCTTTGTCTTCCTAAAGCTATCCTACATGCCATGATGCTTTTTAATGAAGGTAATATTTTTGACTTTCTTTTGGCCTTGGAAAATATTTCAGTCTCCTTCTCTTATGTGTGGTGATGACTATAAATCTATCAGTTTGCTTCAAAATTTATTTTCAAAATATTTTTGAAATATTCTCAACTTATTTTCAAAGATATCTAATATTTGCTCCATTTTTTTAGACAAGGAGAAATCTATAATAACAGTTGGTAGAGAATCTGATTCATTGCTGTGTTACTCTGCCCAAAGCCACTTTAGCTGTCTACACTGAAACTTCATTGGACCAATTCCAGGGAAAATCACTGGAATTGCAGCTATGTGAAACTGCAGTAGTTCGGTGATAAATCAGACCCACTCCCTTTTCAGTTCTTTCCCTGCACTGCTGTTAATATTTGTACTGCTGCTTGAGGTGTCCTTGGTGTTCTCATTCTGAATACTCTCTTTGTAGCTTTTCTGGATGCCTGTGTAAGTCTTTGAGCAGCCACCTGGTGAAATGTGCTGTGCCTTGTTCTTTACATGGCATTTCCCTGTGCCTCTGTAAGGTTCAGGCATATAGTGCAGACCAAGGGTTTCTTCTGAGCCATGCATTGAAACCAAGTTGTAGAGCACACTTTATCCAGCTGTGAAATAAAAGGAGCCACTAAATTTTAGCAGAAATCCACTGGAAATAGGAAAAAAAAAAACCCTTAGCTTTGTGTGATGATTTTTTTTTCCTTTTAAGCAGCACAGTTCATCTCAACAGTTGCCGTGGATGTTATCTTGAACTCTGAACATTTTCCCTTCAACTTAGTCCACAGTGTTTCTATATAACAGGTGAAGAAATTCCATTTTAATTTGGCTTTATGGACATTCTGTTTTGCTTTCTTTACAGAAAGTTATAGTAATAGAAGTGGTGGGAGTGGAATCATAGTGACAAGTTCCCTAATGTAGCATGCAAAGGATTAAGGCAAAGCCGTTAATTTTCTCTACTTCTGCTGATGCACCTTGGAATCACTGTGATGCTGGCGAAGGAGGCTATTTGGCCACGTTGCTGCGTTGCTTTTTATAAAATGGATCTTGCTAAAATTTAGAGCAACAAACTTTCCTCGGTAGAAAACTGCCATCTCGTGTATCTGCAGACCGCTCTGTGCAAGGTGCTATCTGATCACTGTCAAAACAACTGCCATAGCGGAGATAGCAGAAACGAGAACAGCACCGAGTTGCCTGGGGGGGCTCAGTGCTGTAACCTTGCACATGCGAACCTGTACCCTCACCAGGAGAGTTTTATAGGTGGAGTTTTATGTTTAAACGTGCATGTTCATGAGACATCTGGTGCATTGATTGTGCTGCACATCAGAGGCGGGAGCCCTGAGCTCCCAAGTGTGCATCCCATTTGCAGATGGACGGTGTGCTGGGGTGGGAGGCAGCTGCTCTGTGCTCCCCAAACCCACCCTATAGTGCAGAGGAACTCAGTGGAGATGATAACTTCTACCACCCAGTAATTGCCCTAGGAAAGGAGGCCCAGAAGAGTCAGAACTGCAGATTGCTGTGAATGTGCAGAGAGGGGTCAACCCTACTAATGTTGTTAGTATTTAACTGAGAAACCAATCTGATATTGCTCCAGTCTGCCCAGTGTTTTGCACCAGTAAAACTTGTGGTCCTACATACAGCTCTGCTTTAGTGATTTCCAGTTATTAGAATTTGTTATGGTTGCTCATCTTCATCCACAGACACCGGGTAACCTCGATGCATTTTCAAGTATGTAGTGAAAAGCTTCCAGCATGTATCTATCTAATTTATTTATTTATTTATTTATTTATAGAGACAAGTTGTCATTGGAACTTTTTATGCATCCAAGTAAATGGACCTTTTATCTAAATTGAGATAAGGAGGAGTGTATTTATGGAGATATATGTAAGCTCTTTGCATTACCTGTAATTTCATTGTACTAGTAGCACTTGGTACCGTGAGCTTCAAAGTGCCTTACATTTGCAAACAGTTCTTAATTTCAACTGTATGAAATGGTGATTGTGACCAGTTTTAGAGATGGTGGATCAGAAAAACAGGGAAATGATCCAGCTTTTTTGAGCCACAATTGTGTCAAATCAGAGAGGTCAATTCTCCCACATCTACAGTATCATATATGAAGTAATAGCTGTTCAGCAATGGTTCCATGAAGAGTGCAGTCACATAAAACAAAACAATTTTAACCACTTTGGATTAAAAAATTACTGCCTGACAACTTACATGGCAACCAATTACCAAAATGATTTTATTGTGGTTAGTATAAGTTTAATTAAAATTCTTCTTGGGACACTCAGTATAATAATCCCATTTTATGCTACCTTCTGAATGTTATATATGCTTGATCTATTAAGCCACCACAAATTTCCATGCAAAGATGTACACTATCAGTTTGTCATTTTTTCTTTAAATAAATTCCTATTGAATGTGAGGTTCCACATTGGTAGAGCCTGCTGTTTATTTTATTGTAATATCAGGGTTTTGCTTTTTGTTTGTGGCAGTTTTAGGGAAATTGCATTTGTCTGGTAAGAATAGAAAATAATTCATTTTTGTGCTGGGAAAGAGAATCAGGGCTGTGTTCTAACCAAACCAGAAATATATATATCATTTTGTTTGCTGAAGCTTGAAATGGGATATAGCTCCCCATATTGCTAGAAATTACAATTTCTAACAACGCTAGAAATGTGCTGTAATTCGTAGTGTGGTGGATGCCTGCAGTGGCAGACAAGATGTATATTGAGCACATTCTTGCTCTTTGAATTTGTTTGTAGATTTGAAGCAAACTTGGTTTAATGTGCAGAAAGACACACCGTTTCAAATTTGAGTATTCAGTACCTGTGTGAATAAGTGGAGGAGAGAGGGAAATCTCCTGTTACAGGGGATCAGTTAGGATTTTGAGTTAGGGAAACAACATATTTTATAATTTGACAAATATGAATAAATTGTAATTTTCAACTTACTCCCTTATGAAGTAATTCCTCAGTAATCCAGGCTTTCAGAAATGAGGGTAAGTGAACAGTTGCTTTTTAAAAAAGTTTAATTTATTATGCATTTGGGTACTTCGCTATGAGTTCATGTACTTAAAATTGAAATGTATTTGTTTGTGTACAAAATTATGTTTTAAAAAACTTGTAAAGTCTTGTTGCTTGCCCATTCATCAATGCTTTTATTTCCAATTCAGTTTTATTTTTGTTTTGGTCTTGAAAAGAAACACTGAAATTACCAGCCTTTTACAGGATTAATGTTAGGTTAGATTTGCATTTGAAAAATTTGTAAGGATTTTTTTATAATGCTAAGTAGGAGTGCTAGTGCTACTGGATGTCAAAAGTGTTATTTGTAGAAACTCTTAAAATGCCCAGCCATGTGCAATATTTCAAGTGCTTGGTGTGTCCCTCAGTTACATCTCTGAAAATGAACTATAATGCAAAATGAAAGGCTTATTTTTTCACTACAGCATATCATCTTTGACGCTTTCTCTCATTCTGTATACAGCTTTTTTAAAAAATGCTTCATTTCTTTTTTTCCCCTAGCGTAACAATTTTGGACTTTCAGTGATCTTTTTCCTTGAAAATATTCACACACAGATCACTACCAAGAAAGTGCTTCTCTGTGACTTTTAAGTGTTTTGCCAACAAATGTCTGTCAAAACCTCATGCCAAGCAGGGAGTTGATAGATCTAGGTAACACAGACAGTTGTCATAACTTTATGTTCACATCAAGTGAGTGGAAGGGCTTCTGGTTTTGATGTACGTTTAAACATTATTTCACCTACCAGTATTTATAGTAACAATTGGGTAGGCAACATTTTTACCCTTCAATTCTTCTATTTTATTTTCCTTCACTATGTTTACCACAGGTTTTTATTTTCTTGGTCTGAAAGGGACAAAATCACACTCCAAGCTCTTCAGAGGCAGGACATTCAGTGGCTCACTTCTTCCTTTGAATTGCTTTCCGTTATTGAAAAAAAAAAAAAAAAAAGAAAAGGAAATAGTGGATGGTTGGATGATTGTTCCATCTTTGCTGTGGAGGAATTTTGATAGGTAAATGCTTGTCAACAGAAATCATCTGGAAAATTTTAAACCACACAAGTGACAAAATATTCATCTTTTATTTACCTTCTATTTCACGGCTTTGCTGTAACGCAGTGCTTAGAAGGAGAAGGTAAATTATCCCCATTCCTTGTAGAATTATAGAATCATTATAGTTGGAAAAGACCTTCAAGATCACCAAGTCCAACCATAAACCCATCACCACCCTGCCTGCTAAACCATGTCCCTAAGTGCCTCATCTACATGTTTCTTGAACGCTGCCGTGGATGATGACTCCACTTCCCTGAGCAGCTTGTTCTAATGCTTTCTGAGTAAATTTTTTTTTCTAATATCTAACCTGAACCTACCATGGTACAAGATGAGGCCATTTCCTTTGCTCCTGTTGGTAGTTATTTGGAGAAGAGACTGATGCCTGCCTCACTACACATGTAGAAGCATATGTGCATACATACACTACATATGTAGAAGCATACCTAAGTGTTTCATATCCCTGAAAGATTTTATCATGTCTCTGTTTTAACATGATCCTAACACACAAAGAGAAACTAAGTGTATGTATTTGTAGTAGCCTATCTGAAGATTATATTAGCTTTAGATTTAAGAAAATCTGTCATTGAACAAGTGGTTGTCTTAGAGATGCAAAAGGACTACTGCCCTGTGGAAGTGGTGTGTGCTGAGAAGTTGTAATCCCATTTTAATCCTGGGCATTTTAAAACTCCATCTTTTACTCTGTACTAGGACTCAGAGCCTTCCTACGTCTTTACAATAAGCAGATCCCACTCCCAGATCTCACTGCCTCCCATCCCAAGCTTTCAGCATCTCTTTTCAGCTTTAATTTCCTCAAGAAAGTTAGTAATTAATCACTTGGATAATACATCAGGACTTGGGGTAAAACTGGAGCTGTCCTACAGGGATTTTCTTCAGTTTTAGCATTTCTCTGGTGACGCTTGGAGCCCCGGAGGAAGCTGCAAGCCTGTAAGGCTGGCAGACTACCACGGATGTAATTACCAGTGAGAATACCTGTGTTCTCCTTTCCAGTTAGTCATGCTTGAAGATGTGTCTTTTTAGTGAAAAGGAGGGGATGAGCAGGTGGAGGAAGCCTATAAATATTCTTGAATAGATGCAGTACTGAATAACTGGAGTTGTTCAGTAATTTGTCAAAACACCTTGAACAAAGCTAGTAGTGAGATCATCCTTTTTTTCTTCTTTTTGCCACAACTGTGACTTATTAGCAGTGGGAATGAAGCTGGGCGGCTTTAGGCAGAATCGAGTTCTCCTGCCTCCTCCATTATTAGATTCTTGTTAAATTAATTAAAACTGATTCTAACCAGTTGTATTTTTGTACTGATATATGTGCTGATAAAATATATCCTGCACAAGCCTTTTGGCTTGCTACTGCCTAGCATTGTTTAAAGAGTACTTTTTACTTTTTTTTTTTGGCATGAAATGCTTTCAGGGCTTTTTTGTTTCAGTCCTACTGAATACCCTTCCAACTTTTAGAAAGATATGGTAGCTCTTCTGATATTCTGTTTTATGGATTCCAGAATGACTGCTTTTCCTCCCAGTTATAATGGGTTATATTAATCTTCTCCACGCTTCCATTTGAGTAGCGGGTGTAAAGTGAAGATTCACGCAGAGAAAGCCCCCTTCTCTGACATCATGTGGGATGTCCATTCCCCTGTCATTCAAATGTGCAGGAGAAGATGACCTGTTCCTTTGCCCTTGTGCATACTCATTGTTTCTCAGTACACTCCCACTGCTCCTCAAGGAAGTTTTACCTAAACTTACCTTCATCCGGGTGTCTTTCTGAACTCAGCCTCATTCCTGGAATAAATGTGCCTCACATGTGGCAGGACTAGTTACAGCCCCTGTTTTCTGAGGATCTGCTATCTGAGAATCACAGGCCCCTTAAAGGTCTTTCCTAATATTGTTTATATATTAGCAAGATGCTGGACAACTACTGAGTTTAAAGAAATATTTGACTGCAGTTATATGCTCCCTTAATGTCTTACTAGCAGAAGCAGAAGGCACATGGAAACACCAGTTTATTCATGCTGGATCCAACAAAACATGTGATGCAAAGTAGGAGTTTCTAAAATTCTACTTCCATTTTTTTACAGATACTTAGTGGGCAATTCTACTGCCACTGCAAAAAAACTCTGTAAATACATATCTTCACATATATGTATGTATATCCTCATAGATTATAGTATATCCTCAATATATCCATATAGTATATCCTCATAGATTAGCTGTGGGCATTCTTTGACCATTGCACAATCATGAGACAATACGTGTAGAAAAAGAAATAATATTAGCATTTAAAAATGCTAACGACTGCACGATTTATGAAATGTCCTTTTTCTTGATGAGAATTTTACTAGATTTGGTGTTTAACTCTTTTCCCTGTGTTATGGACTTCGTGCTTGTGACAGTTGGGATGGAGAGGAAGGTTGATTTGAATCAGTTTTCTGATAAGGCTTAATGCTGCTAATTCAGTCATTATGCAACATGTTGTGTTTGTAGGCTGCTTACATTGACATGATATTGGCTTCAACTCAGGTTTTGAAGACAACCATGAGAATGATGTTTTGATTGGAGCAACACCTAGCTGATTCTGGAAATGGAGGACATAGTTTCCAGGTCCTCACTGTTTCACCAGTGAGTCTGTTGAATGGTCTTTACTCCTTCATGAAGTCTTAAACTATTGATGAAAAATTGAATATGTCTCTACCTTATTTTCTATACTCCTGTATGCCATAGTTTGAAAAGAGGCATATTGAACCATGTATAATTTTCTCTCTTTGCAAGAAATGAACATATTTGTGTTATTGTCACAGCTAACACACTTTAAAAATAATCTGTCTAATGCTTTTGCAGAATTGCAGGGTGGGAGTTTTGGAAGGGTGACAAGGATTGCAACTGTTATTTGCCAACATGTACAGCTTTATAAGAAAATTGCACTTTTTCTTTTTTTTTCTCTCTTTGTGTGCACACGTGGATGTAGTTTCAAATAACATGACACATTAAATCTGCAGTGTGTGTTAGCTGGCAGCTACTGCAAAAATTCGGACCAGGGGCACTGCGCTCATCTCTCAGTCTACTTGTCAGCACAGTTCAGCAATCTCACAGCACCAGCGTCAGCAACCATTTTCCAGAGATTCCTATATTCTCTTACAGCTCGATAAATCTTTGTGTGAGAAATAAAATCTGTGTTGTAAATTGTGGCAGTTAGAACGAAGTAAAGCATTGTGCTTTGCTTTGTGCATGTACAGAAGGTTAACTGGGTTTATCTGTTTTCTTTTCAGCGGGTAGATTGTCTCTCTGCCCCCAGGTCTTTCCGTTCCCATCGTCTCTCTGCCTTGCACACGTAAGGACTACAGATCCTGTGGAGTCCAGTGTACTGAGGAAATTAATTCTATCTAAGATTTCAGTACGTATGAGTAGCAGAGATGACAAGGGTTCTGAGTAGGGAAAAATAATATGCATAAAGTGAAACTCTTTCTGTAGTCCTTGGTGAAATAGAAATCACTGCTTTGTGTATCACTATACTATATGAGGAATTCTTCAGTGCAGGGCTTTCTGTAGTGTTATTGAAAATACTTTGACTATTGTAAAATATTTAATTTTTTCAGTGAAAAAATATTTCATCCTGTGGGAACTGTTACTACTACTACTGACAAGTGTAAATCTAATATGTGTAAAAGACTGAACTGTAAGGAAGAACGTGGTTAAGACTGAAGAATTTACAGTACTGGTAGTAAATAATGAACTATTCTGAAGGTACCCTAGAAGTATTGGTAAAGTTGTGCCATCAGACAGAAAAGCCCTATTATAATGCCAAGTAAAAGCATAATTTACCTCCTATTAAAATCTCTGTAGCACTGTGCTTGAATGTAAATCTGTATTTTAGAACTTAGCTTTCATATGTAAGTAGATACTGGCGTATGAGTGAGGAATTAACAATAATAATAATAATAATATCAGAGTATGATAAATGTAATGGAATACAGAAGGTACCTCAGAAGGAATTTCTGTTTAGACTGAAGACTGTTTTTTGTCTAGGAGGAAAGACTAGCACATAAATATCCAATCCTATCCAATTCTTTTCCTAATTGTGCTAGCAGAAATAATTCTTTTATCACTAAAGTTCTTCTGAGCTCATGTGAAGGAAACTGAGCCTAGGAATCCTACAGCACCATTTCCTTGCAAATACAGGAACATATTTGCAATGTTAGCATGGAGTATTTATTTAAACTTCAATAGAAGCCCAAGCGAGTGACTAAATATAGTATTTTAGATTTAAGTAAGTAGCTGTGCTTCGTACATGTAAGCTATAAATATAGGAATCTTTCAGAAGATGGTTGCAATAGAAACAGAATAAGGCTTATGCACTTAGTCACACATTCTAAAGGATGCAGCTTGTCATTGATAGTTACAGTGACCCAAGGACATAAAGCAACTCGGAGCCTGTCACCTTGCATTAAGTCAAGGTTCCAGTCATGCTAAATATGTAAGCTTTCTTGTTTGGGGAAGTGTAAGTGAAAATTACTTTTAACTGAGTTGCCATTTCTGAGTTTTTTAGATTTTTGAGAAATTAATTAAGTTACAGTTACAGTAAGATTCTGAGTAAAAAGAGGAAATAAAAATAAATCTGTGCTGGCATTAATTATTGAGGCAGAAGACAACCAGTACTGTTGTTTCTAGGATCATTCTAGTAGCATGGATAGTTGGTGTGCAACTTTTCAAAAAGCTTTAAATTACATAGGATTTCATCTATTTGTGCAGCATATCTGCAAACAGTGTCAGAACAGTTTTTATGATTATCATCTTTATTAGTATTTATAGCCAATGACCACTCTTCAGCTGTTTACTGTACTAAGTTCAGGGTTCTGACCTAGCTCCCTCACAAACAACTCCATGTTCAGTTAGGACTTGATTTTTGTAAGCGCATACTTAGCAACACGATAATGGTACTTAGTTTCATAGGAGAATCAGTGCTAATGAAGACCTGAACTGAGAGAAAATGTCAGAGGCATTTCTAATTTTCTAATCCTGGAAATGTTTTCACTTATGTTAGTGGTTTTTGAATTCATTCCAAAGTTCAAAACCAGACTGAACTGCTGGAAAGATTTCAGTAGATGGGTTATCTGCTTGTACCTAAAGATACTTGTCTGAAAACTGTAAGAGAAGAGAACCTGCTATCAACAACTCTGCAGTGGAGTGGTTTAAAAAAAAAAAAAAAAAAAAGCGTGGTTGTCTTCTACAGTCTTTTTGCAAGTGAACCACCCACTTGGAAAAAATCATCTCAACAACTGTCACTGATAAATGAGCTAATGAGCAAACCCAGTATCTCCTGGTAACTGGCTGGTTGTTTTTCTATGGTAAGATATATATTTGGGAGAAAAAAGAAAGACAAAAAAAAAGGTTTTAAAAGAAAAGAAAGTTTGTGGTTTTCAGGAGATGAAGACAAACTTCTAGAGGCCTGTGTAAGAGGAGTAGGAGTATAAACTCCTACTGTAATATTGGTTTGTTTCCTGCTTCATGATGTGACTGTTCTTCTTCTGTCAAAATCTTAGTGTAAGCTTGGTAAAATAGCAAGTAGGCCCAAGACATTGCCTTATGAGGTATTTGTCTAATGTTTTATAAACACCGTGTTACTCTCTTAGATTTAAATCTTGGGTCACTTGTGAAGATGCAACCCACTAAAATTAGAGCAGCAGGGCATGCTAAGGAGCATACATTATATTAAAGAGGATAGAAGTAGCTCTGCTTCTTCATTTCAATTCTGGATTAAATTTGATAGTTGAGAATAAGGGGCAAATGACTTTTCCCTTTAGAATGTTAAAAATAGGTGACATCTACCTATCTAATCTAATCTATCTAATGCTACTTATTTCTATATGTTGGGCTCCTGGAATAGATCAAGTATCTCACATGCACTATAGCTCGTGTGTTCAAGAAGCCACACAGCAAGGTCTTCCATGAGGACTTACCAAACAAAATTGGCATCTGCCTATAACAAGCACATTTCAAAAAGATTCAGGATATGCCAGTCTTCGAATGCTGGTGCGAGCTCACCACACACATTTGCATAATAGGAAGTTATCCATTTAGTGATCAACCTATGAAGATGACTACTGCTGTGGATGTCACCTTTCTTCTTCGATGGAGCCACTTCTGCAACCCATGTCTGCAAGACCCATTCCCTGTGGCAGGTCTGCTCTGGGGTGACGGTGAAAAACCTGATCAAGCTTTTCCTTGCTCAGGTTATATAAATGATATGAGAATATCTACTCTTTAGATTTTGACTGTTTGTCTTCCTAAATATTTTTCTTGCAAATACATTTACCCTTTTCTTTTGTACTATAATTCTGTTGCCATCAGCAATAAGAAAAAAAAGAAAAAAAGCCTTATTTGCTCATATTATCTACTGATGGTTTCTTGTAAACTGTAATGGAAGTCTCCAAGAACCGGACCTGAGCCATCTGGGACATTGCCAGCTGTTAGGCATCCGTCTTGTAGTTTCTTCTTCTGGTGCCATACGCACAGGAGCCAGGTTTCAGAAAGGAAGGGCACCCGATGTCCCATTCCAAAAGGTCCCTTTGAATCTCCAGGCTCTGCAGAGAACGCCGAACCCAAAAGTCAAAGCCTTGTTGGAAGTGCTGGAGTTCTGGAGCTCACCTGGAGAACAGTTATTGCCACCATTTAGAAAAGGAAAAATAATGTGAAGTCCTCTTTCCCTTTCTCGTTTATTGGAAAGAAATGACGTTTAGGTCCTACTTGTCATTTGGATACCAAGTAGGTCAAAGTTCCTAGGAGGTGAGCTCAAGTCTCTGTTGGCTATACTTGCTGCTCCTTTGTTTTTGATGACTTCCCACTGGGATCACTAGTCTCTGACTTTATCTCTGAAGTAACAAATTCTCCTTGTGCATTATGGGCTTGCTCTGTGTCTATTCACAGAATGGTTGCGCTTGGAAGGACCTCTGGAGATCATCTGGTCCAACCCCCTCTGCTCAACAGGGGCACCTAGAGCATGTGGCTCAGGGTCACATGCAGTTGGATTTTAGAGAACTCCAAAGGAGATTCCACAACCTCTCTGGGCAGCGTGTTCCAGTGCTCTGCACTTTAACCAATCCTTTAAAAACTAGACATGATTTAGACATTGCCATGCCTAAATCAAGACAGCTAAATCATTTATTGGATTATTTTTAAAGCCATTTTATGGATTCAGGCCCACACATGTAAGTTTTGGGCTTCTAAGTTCTGATGTTATAATACTCTCAGCCATTCTCTAGATTTAACACTAGATTGACTTGAGAGGTTTGTGTCACAGCAAGGAATTGAATCTGCATCCAAGGCCAGGACTCTAACCAGGGACTCTGTCCTGTGGCACGTTTTCCAAGTTGCCCCAATTTTTAGTCTGATGGCTGTCACTGCATTGCTTTGCATGATCCTTACAGTCGTGTCTGAAACTAGGATTGCGAATCTATGCAGCCACGTGGGATCTTCAGCAGCAGCTTGGTGTAGTGCTTGGCTTATAACCAGTAATTACCTGAAGTTTCTCAAAATGGAAAACTGATCTCACTTAAGTCCTCTATCTCTTGACTAACTGAGAAAACCTTTCCCTCCGGAGAATGTGTGTCAGGGATTAGTTTCCATTTAACATGTTGGCCACTGAGGTCAATCTGTAGTTCTTCGCAGGTTACTAGGAGCTGAAGAGTGAAGAAAAAATAAGTAATGTAAGTGAAAAAGTATCTTTAAAAGTATGCATATTTTAAAATATTCACTGATTGTCCTCTATTCTTGAAATGTGCTGTCCTTAGATTTCCACTATTAATTTTTTAGGCCAAACTAAAAATCAATGTTTATGTGACTGCATTTATGTATACGCCACCCAGTTTATTCTGCTGTTTATCATGATCAACTAATGCACTGCAAAATTTGTTTTCAGTTCTGTCAGGGTGCAGCTTCTTTTTAAGGCTGGTCAACTCTAGCTGAGGGTCTAATCCCTATCTGAGCCCCGAGGTTACTGCAGCTTCAGCCCTTTTGCAGTTGTGCAGCCTGCAGGTGAGTCATGTTGATATTTCTCACTGAGAATTAACTGATGAAAACAAGAGATCCATTGTTTTACTGGACCATCAAACTTATTCCCTTTGGCCTACAGCTATGTGATCACTAACTCTGATGTGCAAGAGACACTGCAGCAGAAAGAGTGGAAATGTGTTTTCAGGAGCAGCATGTGATTAGATTGGATAGATTTAGCATGAAATTATACTTTCTATGAGAAAAGGAAGTAATTTAATGTTTATGTTAGGGTAATATTTAGGGATTCCAATCACAGACTGGTACTCCACCAGGCTAAGCCTAGTACAAATGCATAAGGACAACCTGTGCTATGATCCTAAATATAAGGCACTGTACGTACAGTAGAGAGAGAGCACAGGGAAAAGTGAAACAATGTGACTGAACAGGCAGATATTCTTTTTGTAGTTCAATGTTTGAGAAGTTTGAGATGAAATGAGCATAAAGATTTATCAGCAGTGCATGGATTTCATTCCCTATGGATAACTGCAGGAGCACACTTAAGGTTAGACTACTGAATGAAAAGACAATACTTGAATAAGTAAATAACTCAAGTGCTTGAATAAGTAATTAAAAGCATGCCTGTTAAGCCTAATTAACATATAATAAACCTCAGATGATAGCCACAATTATTTTAAAGTGCCTTTGTTTTAGTAGCATTATTTTCCACATATTATTGTCTGTCTATCATTCAAATATTATTTGTGACCAGTGGCATCAGCTGTATACTCCTGGCTAACCCAGTCCTTTCAGATTTGGCTATTGAAATATACTGCCTTGTTTTGCAAAGATAAATATTAAGTCATTACTGAAAGATCTTAAATCATTCTGAACTCATACACATGATTTATTTTTATAGCATCTCTCGAAGGATGGTCATTTGTTTCTAACTACATACTGAAACAAAGGCTTAGTCATGTAAACTTCAGGGCACTTTATAGATGAATGGTATTTTAACTAGCTAGTGGTTGGCTTTGAGAAGTGGGGAGAACAGGGAATATATGAAGACTCTTTCATTGCGAAGCTGACCGTTAACTTGTTGCAGTGCAAACACGTACCATATATTTAGGTGAGCATATGTTACGCTGAAGTTTCTGAAACCTTAACACTTTTTCCTTAAAAAAAAAGGGGAAAAATCTTTTAAAGTGCATATTGGAAGGCTGTTACTTTTTTACAGATTCAGAATTTCTAAGAGAAGAATTTAAATGCTTTAAAGTAAAATTATAATTGAATGCAAGTCAGAACAAAGTAATAAATATGGAAAAGATCACAGAATCGCACAGAATAGTTAAGGTTGTAAGGGACCCCTGAGATCACCTAAGCCAACCCACCTACTCAAGCAGGGTCACCTGGAGCACATTGCCCAGTATTGTATCCAGAGAGCTTGTGAATATCTCCAAGGATGGAGTTTCCCCAACCTTTCTAAGCAACCCATTCCAATGTTTGACCACAGTGAAAAAGTTCCTTTGTATATTTAAACAGAATTTCCTATATTTCAATCTATGTCAATTGCCTCGAGATGAAATTTGTATATCCTGGAGATAATAATATATTGGACACAAACAAGAGCACAGAGGGCTTGGTGTTTTTTGTTGTTGTTGCTTTGGGGTTTTTGTTTGTTTGTTTTTATAATAGTAAAAGAAGAGCACTGTTTTTTTTTCTTTCTGTCAACAGGGCAATAGTTCTTAATAAACAGCTTCCAGCTATATGAATTCAGAATAAATCTTCTCTTCCCCTTTCCTTCCACTTCTGTGCTTCACAAAATATTTTCTGCGTGTGTAAAAATATATGCATGATTATGCTTCTAATTTAATTTGGGGAATTTTTTTTTTATTTCAGTACTTGTGTCAAATCCGTATTTCATGAACTAAAGTAATGGAAATTAATAGCACAGAGAATGAATAAGATTCTTTTAACCCTTTTACTTATTGTAATATATATTATGTACACGTCAGGTTCCTTTCAGCCTTCCATGCTTCCATGCGGAAAAATTAGTTCCTTTCTGGAAGCATTGCTTCTTGTCATTGAGGTTGAAAATACACATCAAGCTGTGTTTTTAGAAGATGCTTAATTTAAGAGGATGTTATTTTCCTGTGGAGTCTGGGAGTTCAGTTGGGCCTCTAGCTTTGCAATTCTTTGACTATGTTTAAATTATAGCTTGCTCAGCTCTCATACTCCAAGATTTATTTTAATTTCTTTTTGTTTATGTGCAAAAATCTCAAAATGCAAGTCCAGGTCCTTGGCTCTGATTTTCTGGGAGTACTGGGTGAATTTATAGGACATAAGAGAAGCATCAAAACACATTACAGTAATGTACTCTTTGTGTAGATAGATGTCAGGGAGGCAACTGTCTACTGGATTCGTTTTCTAGTTTACAATTTAAACTATTTGAAAAGAGTAGTCCTTTGACTTCTGTCTCCAATCCAAGGATGGTGAGTAGGCACAGGTCCCTAACTGTTGCAACACAAATAATGCAATTTCAGACCGAGTTCTGCAAACGGAGAGCTGAAGATTATTTTTGTATTATTATTGAACTCTTGTCAATTAAAACATTTGTCTGTTTTTGACCTTCTCTGCTTTTAAAAGAATGTCAGGAAGACGTGCCAGAAATTTATGGAGAAGATGAACAACTGAGCAGATGAGGAAAGAGACTGTTAGCATTAGAAAATAGCCTGGTTTTGGATGGGCTTACTGCCCCACCAGCAATGAGTTGTGAGATGAGTTGGTAATGAGACCGCAGACTCAGTCTCTTAAAATTAAGACAAACTAAAATACTTAAAATATATATATTATATATATTAGTATTTTATTTTATTTTTAGTAAGTGGCTGTATATGTAAAATGCTTAAGCATTCCCTAGAGCAGAGACTTAAATGTTGTCTGGATGCCTTGATCACTAGGTACCTCTTGCATATCTCTTGCCCAAATTTTATTTACAGTAGCTGGAAGAGTTTTAGTATGCAGATCTGTGAGCTCATGGAGTACTTTCCTGTGTGAGTAGTAGTTGGTCTTTATGACTGTCAGTTAAGTTGCTTGAAGGAGTATTGTTCTAATTTTCACCTACAGCTTATATTACCACCTCCTTTACTTAAACTTACACTTTTTTTTTTAAACCCTGGGCCAAGTCGCAAGACTGAAATATTAAGCCTGTGATGTATATTTATGTCTGCTACAGAACAGAAAATTATACTTACATTTCTATTTCTCTTTATTCTGTGTTGTAAAATTTTACTGTGTTTTTCAAGTTCCCTTGTATACAGTCAAATGAGATTCTGCCATGTAAAGCACATAGTATATTTTAGGCAGCCTTTGATAGTGGAGAAGAATTTAGTTACTTAAGCTTGCAATAGAAGGAGAATTAATTCAGTTCTTAGTCAGGATTTCTCACAGCTAGAATCTGGCTACTTTTGCAACTGTGTACTTTGATGCGTAAACTGCTTGAAGTACTGCTGGAACAAATGCCAGCAAGTACTATTTCCAGCGTTAACATAAGATACTGCAAAACCCTGTAGCAAAAACCACAAAGACATCCCCTATCATCTGGTGTTCTAGCCTATACATTGTTCTAAGTCATTTTTCCAGGCGCCAGATACACAAAGATACTTACATCAATTAATATTTTTTAGTTTGGTGATGTTCTGGTAGATCAATAAATGTACCTTGAATGCAGTAATTTTATTGGAAGTGTTTTTATTTTTAATGAAATTAGACTCAAAATATACTATTATCACAATGGCGTGCACTGAGGAACTTGCTTCAGGAAATTCACGGGGATGAGAGGGAGAGAAAGATTATCATTTTGGGGGTGGAGGATATTAACTATGTTAGTTTGTTTATGTAGATCATCTCTGATAAGATCCTTGTCAATATCAGCAGATTTATTCTCAAGTAGGTCCAATATGCAGAACCTCTTTCCTAGAGGAAGAGGACATCCAGATGAAACTACAGGTGTTTAACCTCCTCTGAATTCTTTCAAGTCTTAGCAGTTTATTATTTGTGTAACTGTATGAAAAAATATATAGTAGATGAGAAGAGGGGTGTCAGAGAAAAGTATTGCTTCCTCCCCACTGATACAAATTGAACTAATGCGGCCATAAAGACAAAAGCTTTAAATACATTTCTTTGTGGATGCACATAGGCCACATAGACCAGATATTTTTCAATATTTAGTCAAAATCCTTACTGAATGTGAAATTATTTTTTACTAGTGATTTTTTTTCTCCTACTACAAGGAAACTTCTCTAGCTAAACATTACCTTGCCAAAAGGAAAGCATGATATATATATATATACACTATATATAAAGTATTATATATATATATATATGAATCTATGTATATATATCCAATGTCTGTATATATGAACTGAATATTGTCTCTTTTTGCTAGACATTTAATTAAACAGAAATGCTATCAGTGAAAACTGAAATGTATGTATTATGGATAGAATCATGTGCAATATTTCTGGTATGGTATGGAATGCAACCTAAAAAAGAAAATCCAAAATAAATCATACTGCAGAATTCACATGATAGATTTTGCTTTCCTAAAAATAAATATATCCTCAAATGACCATTTTTCCTACTATTTCTTTATTTCTTGTTCTTAAATCTGATCTCCTGAAACGTCTGATGTTATTTCCCAGGCAAGTACAATGGATATAGCCTTATTTGCAAATAATGTTAATGCTGGAGATTCTGAAAACTCTGTTCAGAGCTTTGGAAGTCTACTTTTCCTTGACTTGAGCATTCTTTATGTATTTGCAAAACTTTTCCTTGAGCTATTTGAGTTTACAACATAGAACTTTGCCGTGTTGCATTGAGGTGTGTCAGCCTCCTTTTATTTGCTTTTCTGTTACTGGTGGGGTCTGATTTCTATAATGAGCTGATGATGTTGAATTGAGCTTCACCTAATTTACACCAGATATGTTGACTTCAACATTTGTTATATTACAACCAGATATTTTGTTTGCCCTTTTGCTTCCCAAAAGACTCGTCTGGAAACATGTAGTTTACGTAATTTTATTATTTATTTTGCAACAAGAAGTAAGTACACTGAAATATAAGATTCAGGTCAAGTATGACAGCTTCTGCTTGGAGTGTTCTAGCGCTGACTACAACGTGCAAGGAAATGATCTTTACGGCCCATTTGCTGAAGTGCAGAGTGATTCTTCCAGAAGGAACAGTGTGCTCTTTAGACTTTCTAAGTATGGCAAGTGCATTCCTCTTTGCAATAGTTTAACCACAGTGCAGAATATGACTGGATGGTGCAGTGGAAACACTGCATAAGGAAAGAGTCTCTGCTGCACCAGATGGCTGTTCAGGTATCTGTCTGTCAGACTTCTGTATCGTAACTGTCTCTGAACAGCTATGCATCTGGACATGATACAGAATTGACATGGATTTCATTTGTGGATTTCAGAACCTTATCTTATGTCATCAAAATGCATATTTTATGCTAATGTTGAAAGCATATGCCAGAATTAAAATAAGTAAGTGTGGAATTTATATACATAGTCATGCCTGAGCTTTCCAAGAAAGTTTGAGGAAATAGCATATATGTCATAACTATGTGTGTACTGTAGGCTAGTAGTTTGACTCAAGAGTTATCTCATGCTTCTGTGAATATTAACAAGTGCCCTATTGAAAACACATCTTTGATGCTGACACTTTGATGCTCTTAAAGAAGTACTTTTATAACAATGAATGCAGCTTTATCAAATCAGTAGGCTTTTTCCTTCAAACCACTTCCCTCTCCACCAGCACCTTTGAAATTTTGGAAAGCATATATAGCAAATGGGTTACAGTTTCCTCTTGAGAAAATGTAATTGAATCCAATAAAGGCAATCAGCAATCTAGGGCCAACTGAATGAAAAAGATCTATAGGAATAATTAGGCAGACTAAAGCCTGTATCATTAAATAATTATCAAATTCCTTTACCTTGGCATGGAAAAAAACAAGAAAACAGAAACCACTCCTGGTAAGAGCAGAGACAGAAAAACTTTATTCAAGATGCAAACCAAAAGTTTTGCTGTACAAATGCAGGAAGCCAAGCAACATCTTTACCATGTTGGTACTGAAGCTGTTATATTTGAGGTGTGAAGACCATCTGCTTTTCTGTTAGTGTATGATCTCTATAAAAATGTCAAGAAGAAACATGCTCATTTGACTGTTGTTCAAAATAAGTCTTTAGAATAGGTCTACAGCACAAATAATTGTGATAAATACTGGAAGTGTGAGAATTTCCAAAGATCTTCCAAAACAACATGTTCAGAGTTTGGGGATAATTATCATTATTGAGTCATGAGGTCTTGCTTTTAAGGTAAGAGAGAAGTAGACAGACATTTAGCAATGAAAAGAATGCCATGATATACAGGGAAGAATTGCTCTCTGCAGTGTCCCTGTGTGTTATGACTTTTTCCAGATTTGAAAAAAACATATAGTTTTCACTAAGATGAAAGTCTACAGCCATACAACTGCCAATGAGAACACCCGGTTTTTAACCTTCAGCCAAATTAGTTCAGTATATTTTGTTTAATGGCATTTTCATTAGCTCTAACCTAATTCCTTTTATATCTTAAAGATTAATTTTTAACCATTGGCAAGAGAAGATTGCGCAAGACAACGTTTAACCAAATAAGGAATATACATTAGTAGTGTCCTTAATCTTTACTCAAGCTAATGGATTTCTGTGCTCTTTATCCTGTTCGTCATTGTGGAGCAATTTTAAGAATAGTACAGCAGGAAGACTTGTAAAGACAGTAGGACCTTGTTACTGTTGTCTCTTTAGGCTTGATAATGGTCAATGGTAACAGATGAGAAAGTATGCTTTCCCTAGGTTTCTTGATCTCCATAAAATCTCTCTTGAGATACAACATTAGGGCCTAGTGGACCTGTCAAAACTACATGTGAATTATTATGTATTACTTTAATTAATCAGGCTCAATGGGTAGGTTCTGCCTAATTCCAAAATATACCAGTGTAGTTTCATGAACTTGGATTCTTTCTCTTTTTGATTACTTTAAAAGGCAAAATTAATATAACCATTAATGAGAATTGTCTCCTAATATGCATAAGGAAAACACCCTTTAAGCCAACAGAATTGATTCTGCCTGTTCCATTTTTGCTTATTCTGAGAAATGATCAGGCCCTGACTTTGCTTTTACTTACATTACTGCAAATGTTTTAACCAACTCATGATATCTGCAACCAAGCAAAGACTTTTTATAATTAGCAATGTGCATGTATGTGATGTAAAACTCTTACTAGAATATCTACTGTATGTATAATATAAGGTAGAAGCTCTGGTTATTTACACAGTGGACATCCTAGCACTCTGAGAACGTAAACTAAAAACATTCTGTCATTGCGATTACTTTTCTTTCCTTGCCGTAAAGAAGAGATTGTTAGTTAGTATTATCATTCTATGTTGTTTTACAATGGATTTGCTTTTAACATGGTTTTCTGAGTGTGTAGACACCTTACGTTCACCGGACAGTAACTACAGAGAATTATGTTGGGCGAATCAGAGAAATTAAAATTATAAGTTCAGTCTCTCATTTTTCCCCTGACTCAGACTCAAATGTTTTTTTCTAAATGATCTCTTGCATTACTGATGTAACAAATGATATCTTGATTGAGTTTTGGGAAGTGGAATAAACAAGAGTGCAGTGGTAAGGTAAGGAAGGGCTGATCTCAGATTCCAGTACGGTGTGGTTCTTTAAAGAGTAGCTGTGCAGAGGTAACCATTTGCTAATAATATTTCAAAAAATTCCCTTTATGTCCTGGATGTTTATGTAGTTTCAATCTTGTGTTGAGTAGGTTGACATATGTAGCAAATACCTCAAGTATTCTTTCTTTTTTCTCAACAGGGTGTCAGTTGTTGGGGGAAAAGTTTTGCTAGGTACTAATAAATATGATAATAAAATACTTGGTAGCTGCCTTCTTTGACACTGAAATGTTGCTCTTTGCTCTATTTTGGTGACAGAGAAATGAAAGAGGAGAAGGTGAAAGGTCCTAATCATCCATTTTCTGAAAGCTTCAAGCTAACAAATACCTATATCATACACAATTCCTTTGCCTGCACACTTTCCTTCAACAGTGAAGTCTATGATTCTTCTTCAGGGGGATGAGGGGTGGGTCTGTGACGGCAGTTTTTATCAGTAGCATAAACTACTCATCATTTTTTAAATGAATTTAACTGACTAACCTTGTTTTATGGCAGTCCTTGGACCTGGCAGTCCTTGTGGACAACACGTTGTCCATGAGGCAGCAATGTGCCCCTGTGGCCAAGAAGGCCAGTGGTATCCTGGACAGGATTAGNTTGTTTTATTTCTTAGGGAGAGTGGATGAACAAATCTTAGGGAGAGTGGATGAACAAAGTGGTAGGTTGCTGTGCAAGGCAAGAAGATATTTTAAGGAGAAGGACCTGGCAGTCCTTGTGGACAACAAGTTGTCCATGAGGCAGCAATGTGCCCCTGTGGCCAAGAAGGCCAGTGGTATCCTGGACAGCATTAGGAAGAAAGTTGCCAGCAAACTGAAGGAGCTGGTCCTCCACCTCTCCTCAGATGGTGAGGCCGCATCCGCACTCTTGTCTCTCATGCTGGGCTCCTCAGCACAAGAGCAACTTGGAGCTACTGGAGTGAGTCCAGTGGAGGGCTCCAAAGCTGAGCATGGGCTCTTATATGAGGAAAGATTGAGAGCTGGAATGGTTTAGCCTGGAGAAGTCTGGAGAGGGATCTTATCTTCAGGAAGTATCTTCAGGGAGGATGTCAAGGGGATAGGGTCAGACTCTTCTCTGCTGCCCAGTGACATGAGGAGGGGCAATGGGCACAAACTGAAACATAGGAACACATGAGGAAAAACTTATTTCCTGCAAGAGTGACAGAGCACTGGAACAGGTTGCCCAGGGAGAGTGTGGAGTCTCCATCCGTGGGGATATTCAGCAGTCGTTTGGACAGGGTCCTGGGCAACATGCTGTAGGTGACGCTGCTTGATCAGGTCTGTTAGACTAGATGGTTTCCAGAGGTTTCCAACCTCAACCATTCCGTGGTAATACCTGCAATTTATAATTTGTTTGGTCTTGTTGAATCATAATATAAAACAAATCTTTTTATCAAGTCCAGCTAGAGTCAGTGGTAGTTAAAGGCAGTATTTGACAATTTGCTTTGTGCTTTTTTTGCTCTTACTTGGCCACCTACCGAAGAGCTACAGCAGGCGTTTGTGACTGTTTTCCTACTCCAACTCTCATTTGCATTTTCCACACATGGAGTTAAAATAACCTGGGAGAAACAAGAGGCATTTTTAATCTGTTCATTGGGTCTGTGAACAAGTCTGTATTCAGGGCCCTTGTTGTTACAGGCAGATAGATTTACTATGTCCTTACGAGCTTGAATCATAAACGGGCTTGGAAGTCAGATTTGTCCGTCAGAACCTCTCCCACTAGCCTGGTGTTGAAGTAAGTGATATCATATGATGCCTTTAGTTTGAACTCAGGGGTTTATTCCATCAATGGCTGTCATCCTTTTTCCTTTTTATTACCAAAAAGCACTGCCTTGCTAAAGGTGACCCACTTGCCCACTCACAAGTCTTGTTAGAGTAGTGCTCCAGTATTTCACAGAGTCAGAATACAAATTCCATGTAATACTATTGAACATCACATGTGTGGCTTTGGTAACTTTGGTTACTACATGTTAATGCCAGTGGGACAGGATAAGCTGACTTTTTTTCCTCCTAGATGGAGAGAGGAATCCTCTCCCCATAAACTTTTCAGCACTGGACCTCACATAGATTTGAAAAAAAAAAATCCCAATTCTGATATATAAACAGGATCACAGGCTTTTTTTCAGAGACTATTTTTGATTTTTGCAGTGTCTTGAAAAATGCCCCTGGAATTGAAGGGAAAAGATTTTCCATTAATGTTTCCCTCCTGATTCAAGTAGTTGTAGTATGCATATTGTGAAAGAAAATAATTTTTAAATCATGTAAAAATAAAATCTGCAAATAGATTGCATTTTCAGTCTATAAAGAAGATTTTCCATGGGAGAAAGAAGAAATTGAGACAAAGAGAAAAATAGATTTGAAGTCTTCTCTTAGCTAAATACAAAAGCTGCTCTGAATGATCTGGGCGTCAGATCTTTGCCTGGATTTGGAGGACTGTTTCTTGACCTGCTGCTTCTTCTGTAATTTCGCATAACTAACTGCAGTATAAATAGCTTCTCCTGCTGGATGAAGTCTCATTTCTTGCACAGTTCCTTTTTCTTAACAGTTTAATCAAACTAATTGTGACAAGCAGTATATTTGTATAAATATTTAAATGTGGAGCATGAAGATTGAATTATTTATTCTGCGAATGTAAGCTTAATGTAACTATCTTTGGAAACCATCTCATTCTTAGATGATTGTGCAATTCAGTTTTACATGCTGCCTCCTGGATTCTATGTTTAATGTTGCAAATAGAGCAAATAAATTATATTATTTGCATATGCCTTGTACAAGTTGCCAGAAGAAACAAAACACGGAAGATTATCTTTGTTTAGCACATGGAAAAACTAGTTATCTTTCTAAATTCAAATGTCAAGGGGACTGTAAATGGGTTAACGAAAATGCAGATGATGTCATTCATTGCCCAATCTTGTCTTATGCACGAAGAGGCATATGTTCTGAGCTGGAAAGGAAAAGATCAGATTGATGGCAGATGCCAAGCTGTGCAGGGAGATTCTGAGCCTGAAACTCAGAACCAGATTTTCCTGTTGTGCGATTTTGTGACTCGTAGTGTGTTTTTGTGTGTGTGCGTTTGATTTTCTTTTTTTTTCACTATTCCTCTTCGGGGAGAATGCCAAGCTGTATGTAATCATGCGTTCCACTGCATAAAAGATTCATTGCTCTCGAGGGAAAAAAAAAAAAAAGCATGCTGCTAAACACAAAAAGGATACCATGCTAAAAAAAAAATGTGCTGCGTCCTAGCAAGTGGATGACGGACTGGTCGAACTTCTTGCTTGAGGAAACATATTAGGAGGATAATTTAGCAGTGCATCAAGGCACTTTTCTCCTGCTTTCCATTCTAAACCTTGGCTCGGCTGCTTGTTGGAGGTGATGGTGCTCTGGTCCTCACGCAGGGGTCCGCACTGAGCAGGGAGCTGTTTTGGCAGCTGTACGACAGAGGAGGGGACAGGGAAGAAAGACTGGATGGGAGGGTGGAGCTGCTGCATCAAAATGAATTGCTATTTTGCATATTTACTTTCATGTTAAATATGCGTTGCATGTCTAAAGCAGAAATAGTGGGTATATCACTATAACATAGCTCTTCACCTTCCCTCCTCACTTTTAAGACTGTGGGATAGCAGCAGAAAACTTAAAGGATATTAGTGAACTGGATCTGCTTAACAGCAGTGAACTCCAAACTTAGTAAGTGCAATAAAGTGATTTTTTTCCACCAGTTTTACATTTACATTTAAAGAAAATGTAAAAGCATTCTTTGAGAACATGGTTCAGCCTCTTACTTCCCCCTAAAGCTTCCTTTGTTCGTATCACCTACAGCACGTTCGGAAAACTTTTTATTTTTTGCCTTCTTAGACATTCAACATAACCATAACAAAGTATTTCTTTTCTGCTTTTGAAGACATCTTTTCATGAAAATGTGCTTGTTTAAATAATTCAGCATGTCAGCACTTCTTCAGACAAGTTTACTAGCTGACATTGATGTTGGAAGCCTTCAGCGGGAAGTGAGAAACTGAATTAAAATCCCAAGGAGAGAGAGTACCCTCCCTCTCCTCTCCTCTCCTCTCCTCTCCTCTCCTCTCCTCTCCGAT
>VWPW01021852.1:0-11298 GCA_013389825.1 Crypturellus undulatus
GGCCAGCGCGCACGCGCACCGGGGGAGCCGCCGGCGCATGCGCGTTGAGGCGCCGCGCCTGCCTGACCCCGCGCGCTCACCTCGCCTCACCCCGGCGGCAGGAAATGGCGGCGGCGGCCGCGGAGGCGATTTAAAAATCCCGATTTAAAAAACGCGATTTAAGCCAACACCTATTAAAATCGCACAACCTTTGCAAATAGAAATCTATAAACTTTGCAAGCAGAAGTGCCCGCTGCTTGTGGCTGACTGCTTAGCAGACGAAATACTGTGAGGCAAGTCCTACAGCTTTAAATAAGCTACGCACTTTCCCGTTTAAAAGCAGCAATTTATATGTTATTTTTGTCAGTCCTTATAGAGTGCTCTGAACTGCAGTGTAAAAGCTTAGTTGTGAGCATGATAAAGTGAAGTGTCCTGCATGTGGGTGGAGCGTTTTTGATGAGGCTATACAGCGATGCAGAGCAGCTTTGCTCTGAAAATGCCTTATTTCAGTAAAGGTAGGTAAGAGTGGTAAGAGTTTGCAGGACTGTCTCCAACAATAAAACTTGATCACTCTTCGGAGTGCGGCGTGTGAGCAGATCCCAGCTGTGTCGCAGCGCCGCAGGATGTGCCAACAGGCTGCGATGCTGCCAGTGCAGCCCGGCCCAGCGCGTGGCGGCGTGCAGCAGGGAGCCACTTTCTGTAAAACACAGAATTACTCAGAAGTAACAGTATGTAAATATTCCCAGTCTTCTTCCGCAGTTACAAGGATGTTTATTTTTCAGTTGGTCCCCTAATGTATCTGCAAATGTGATCACAGATGTGTATCTACCGGAGTTAAATCAGCCTTTGTCCCCTGTGCCCCTCCAAAAGAAAAAAAGTGTGTGTGTCTAGAATGAAGTAAGGAACTTGATCTGACTGCAAAAATCTCATGAATTTTCCTTTCTGGGTTATTTTTCAGGTAGACCAGCTTCCTGATTCACCATGTGACCGTACATCTTGAACAGAGGTAGTGGGGGCAGCAGGAGTCTCTCAGTAGTAACACTGCCAAAGAGCTAAACATAACCTCAGTTTTTCCACAGGAAGACTCTTTTAAAGGATCAGTAAAACCACTTGATTTTTGTTTTTTCATAACTGATTCATAATACTTTCTGGCTTTCAGTGAAGGAAAATGTGATATAAACAAAATCTAATGTTTCATAACTCATGCAAAGGATAACACTCCTGTGATGGAACACAGAAAATATAATGGCATGCACCAAGAATGGAAAATCCTGGAGGAATTGCGGGAAGAATTTCAGCAAAACTGAAATATTACCAAAACTAGAATATGGCCAAGAAACCAAGAGACTAAAAGCAGCACCGAGCTGTTTATGTTACGTAAATGTTATGTGATATATTTGCAACACGGTCTTTGGTAAACAGTAGTAATTCTAAATTCAGTAGTAATCATGATAGAGGTTTTTTTTTTTTTCACCCAGAAAGGTTCCGGACGTTGAACAGTGAGTCTTTTGTGATTCACTGAATATTGGGACGAGATTTGTCCAGAAAAGCAGAATTATCCATAACCACAGCTATGTTCCCTACAAAGCAATCATCAACATCTTACATCTAATACATTCAGAGTGGTAGAACAATCACCCACTCTGAAAGTTCTTTTTTGATCCTCACTGGCAAATTTTTAAGAGAATCTGTCTGAAGATGCAGGTTTTGAATCTAAATTTCACATTTCTTAAAGACAGGACTAGCACTTGTGCAATCACATATTGTGCTTGTGCCAGTGTAACTCCCTGCGGGCACAGGAGGGAGGCAGAAGTGAGCTACCAGGAGTGTAAGCTCCCAGGAGGTGACATAATACTAAACTGAAGGGACAGGGGCTAGCTACAATTTTTGATCACCATGCTAACTTTGTTACTGCCATGTTGGAGGACACACTGCCCAAGTAATTGGTATGGCATACTCATGTGCCCACAGTGCACGTGATCCAACTTACAAAACAGAACTCAGAAAAAATAAGTGGTTTGCATTTGCTTGTTTGTTTTTTCTTGAGCTGGAGTGGCTTCCCAATCAGTTTACCATATAGCCTTATGCATTATAGTATTTCTTCCAAACATTTCACCTTCTGAAACTGTATTTTAATCCCCAAAGTTTGCCTGCAACAGTTGGCGAAGCCTATGGTCATCACACACACAGAGCATCCAGGTCAAACTTAAAACTCCCACATCTTAGCTTTCTAGTTCTAAGTGGCAGATGCATTGCTGACACACTGAGATACATCTAGTAATCTCCTTCAATCTGCAAAATTCTTGTAGTGATTTCTATTAGTAGATATTTATTAATAACCTAATTGTGCAAAGTATTAAGTGAACTTTTTGTTCCATTTTTGTTCCTGCATCCTGTTGCCATAAAACAGCTACTGCATCTAATTAAATCTTCATTAGTACATACAGGGTTTTATTTTCAGCTGAGTCACTGAAAATAACATTAATAGTATACAATTCAATTTGCTCTTCATAATAAAAACAAAATGCTGAATAAGAAGCTTGATCTCTTCATTCATTTGCATAGTTTCATTTTGCTTATCCACAGTGGCATTGTAATCTATTTTGCTAATTAGCAATTATTTTGTTAGCAAAGAACAAGCAACCTAACTGTACATATTCAAAAATAGTGAGAAGATTATCCTTGAAATGGGAAAAGATTACTGCATAACTGTCAAGCTTATATATATATATATATATATATATATATATATATATATATATTTTTTTTTTTAATGAATTTAAGGCCAGCTCTTGCTTTTGTATCACCATACACGGCATTCTACTTGGGCCAGCTTTTCAGTAGGAGGAACTGAGAAAGCAGTTTGCAAAGCAGAATTCTATCACAGTCAATCATTTTACTAAGGGAATTAATTAATGCAAACTTGCAAGCATGCTGGAGAAAAATAGGAAAAAAGTCGTGGAGTACAGCCCACCATCTTCCCTTTTCAATTCTGTTCAAGCAGGGTTTGTATGAAATGGAGAATCCAGGTTCTCAGTGTCATGAGGAACCTCTCTATCTATCCAAAGCTAAAATTTGAGATTTACTCAGTTTTCTTCAAAAAGTCAAAACTAAAAGCATACAAGTGAAACAAGAACTCCTTGTATTGTTCCAGGTTTACAAAAAGAGGAAGGAGATATTTAGTGCAGATGCACTAAAATTACTGCCTAAGTAATGTCTGGTTTCATCACATCACTGTTTTTGGTATTGGTGTCCTTGTGAGCAGAAATATTTTGCATTGAAAATGTCATCATATCCATAATGTCCTTTTTAGGGTTTTCTTCTAAGTCAGTTTTTATTGCTCCAACTTCTGCTAGCTTCCATTCAAGCTCTGCAACAAACAACATTTGTTGCAAGAAATGAGTACAAAATACATTTATTCAAAGAACATACAAATTATTGTAAAAATTTAGATAGTTACTAACTACATTTTCATACTGCATTAACCAGAACTGCATAGAAAGGGATAGGTGACTCACAGGAGACAGCAAAACCTCACTTGTGCTTGGGCAGCAGTGCAGTAGGTATTGCTGGTAAGAGAAAAGAGACTTCAGTTTCTTCCTCTCCTCTGTCTGGAGACCCTCCAATATGAAGGAAGATGTTCCAAGCAGAGTGAAAGTAACCTGAGTCTCCCAATCATCAGGCAGGTGCAGAAACAGGGATTTTCTTTTTGAAAGCATCTTTTTTTTTTTCGTTTTAGAGCATAAAATATTCTAATTTTAGCCCCCCCCTTTTTTTTTTTTCCTAGAAATACATTATACAGTGTTGTGATAAGCAATTTTGGTTCATTTAGGAGAGTAGAATTTTTTTTTTCAAAGAAAAACTTCCATATATGAACTTATGCAATATCTATCCAATGAAATCAGTAACAAAATTGGAGCCACACTAGAAGTCGTGGTTAGTGGAAAGTAGGCAGTTGTGCGGATAAACGAACACAAAGATACCATGTTAACAGAACCATATATGTAGTTTTGGCACATGGGTTACAGAATGTGTTTTAATAAAACTTGATGTGATATAACCCATAATTACTTGGAAGAGAGAACAGAAGAATAAAGAGGTTTGTAAAGCCTCTACAAACCTAAGATCAATACACAGATGATAAAATTTTCCTACAAAAATTTTTAAAAATCTTTTCCACCTTTGAACAATGATTTTAAGTTTTGATGATTATGAACAATTGTCAGATTTGCTATAAAGGAATAATTAAAAAAAATTCTCTTACCTTCGACTTTGAGATTTATGCCTCCACATTCAGCTACTCCAATGAACCTGCCTTTGATTTGACCAGTTTTATACACAAATATTGTGGGCAAACACCTGTCATGGTAATTCTGAATGCAGCTGTTCACAACAGCTTTGACAAACTTCGCTTCTGGAAACTTTCGGGCTAGCAGGCCAAGATGCTGGTTAATTAGTAAACACATTGGGATGCTAAAAAAAAAGAAATGTGTTTGATGACACTTCCACTGTAACAATTTGTAAAACAACTAGAGTCAATTAAAAAGCAAAGTTCTGAAGAATGAACATACATTTACATGTTGTTAATCTCTTTCTACTTTAATTTGGGATAGGATTTACAGTACAGATTTTAGGTGTTTTTTTTTAAGAACATTTTGGCTTAAAGAGCTGGCCAAGTTAAAATTTTGAATTCATATATAAGAGGCAGTATATGATGTATGTCTTAAAGCTACCAGAAGCTTCAAGCATTGTGCTTCAATTTTGTTATCCACTAAGATTTTAAAGCTAATTTTATCATTTTTCTGTAGATTTTATAGGAAATTTTAAATTGATAATATCAATTTTACTGTAGATTATTTAAATTACTTTCCAGTTCAACATTTAATGACTTCTGTAGTCATATTATGACTTGCTCATTACTTTCCTAACTAGTGCTTATGATGCAACAATATATTGCCCTCATTAAAAAAAAAAAGAAGCAACATTTTTGTTGCTTTCCTCTTTAGCCTTTTAAAATTAGGATCTTTATTGTAAGAGACTAGAGTTCAAAATCAGATTGATCGTAGGGACCTCAGAGTTCCAGCAGTACCCTCTGGTGGCCAAAGACAGATAGGGTTGCAGGTCTGGAATAACAGATTTCTTTCTTTCTTTCTAGCCACAATTGGCTTGGGAGTTTTGGTACTCATTCCTAAGGAATTACAAGTTTCCTCAGAGACTCATATTTATTCACTGATGAAGTACTGAGTTGGTCCTCCAATAAACAAACCAAAAATATATAAAAAGCTTCTATCTTGTTTCTTCAGAAGTTCAAATTATATTAAATTATATTTTTGTAATTTGAACCATTTAATTTGATTGACCTATTCCTTGCTGTTGGAAAGAATGCTCCATTCCAGACAAATAAAGGGAAAAAAAAAAAAAAAACTACCACCTATCACTTCCTCTCGACAATCTTAAAAAGAAAGAAGAGAGAAAGCTGTTCTAATCTGAAAAACATATTCTGAAGCATTTCATACTAATTCTCAATGTTTCTGAGATTCAGGACATGATGATAAGGAAACACCTTAAAAAAATTTAGTACAGTGATTAAGTGATTAACTCTCTCAAAATGAGTTAACAAATCAAGGTGGGCTCACTCTAGGACCATTTTCCAGGGTTCCATTAGCTCTGAACAATGGCTATTTCAATAAAGGTTATATGTTTACTTTTTCCTGGTATTGCTTTTTTTTTCTTTCTTTTTTTAAAGCAATTACCTCGATCGATAAAGATGAATTATAACCCAAACATCTTCTGGAGCATTTGTAACTTCCTTTACATACTGCTCTCCACTAATTTCCCTTAGCTCCCCATACTTTTGTTTCCGCTGCAGATGCTTCCATTCTTGCAACCGCTGCTGCCTAAATAAAAAAACAAACGTTGCTGAAAAGTTTTAAATACAGTTTATAATAATGTAAGGTGCATTTCTTTTAATTCCTTTAAACAAAACACTTTGAGTAATACTCTCTAGTTCAGGATCTTTTAGTATCAGTAGAATACTGAGTTAGAAAGGCTTCTCTGCTAGGTTTTATTCAATAAGATACCATTAAAATGTATTTTCTTCTTTTAAGTGCATGTATTAATATCAGACTTGGTAGCTTAAGGAACAAATACTACACAAGTGTTTTGATAGTGTTTTGATACAGCAAGAAAAATTAAGTGGATTTTTTTTATGACAATGAGATTGGTTTGAGTGAGAATTAATATTAATATTATACAATGTAATTTGAAATAATTTGTGGAAAACAGAATATTAAGACAGTAGGTGGCAGTCTTCAACTCTAAACCTACTGACTACATAGACAATGAAAAATGCCTTAAATTTGCTAAACTAAAAACAGTTATTGATTTTCCTATGGAAGTAGCTTTCTTCTTCTTAAAAAAGGTTTAATAATATATTTGCAACATACTTTAGCAAGAATGCACGATAATTTACATTCACAACTTTCACATGATGAATTATCTCTTCATGAAAATACAAGACAAGATACACAGAGTTAACACTGGAATTATTTTAATCATTTTAAAAAGCAAAAACACTGAGTATGGATAATCTAGGCAGAAGAAACATTTTAAACATTTTCCTCATTTTTTTTCCTTTTAATTCTGCACACACTGCATATCTCACTTTTCTTAGCGACAGTACCAAGCTCTGCAGAACTTAAAAAGTGTTTCAAAAAATCTGGGAAAAAAAATATGCATGCGAACATCTAATATAATTAATATTACTAAGTCTCCATGTAAGCTGCCAAAGTTACTGATTCTGCATGACATTATAAGTAAAAAGATTGGTATAATCATATTAAATAGGTTGATGAGGACCTGGGTTGTTCTATAGTTACGCCTTAGTATGGTGAAATATATATAAATTTCAAAAATTTTCCTGAACTAAGGAAAAGAAAAGCCTTTAAAATGAGTATTAGATAAAAAGCAAGACAAACATCAAGTTTTATATTGGAAGTCCACAGCTGACTGCATCAAATATATTTTTTAAATGCACAACATTATCAACTACCAACAATTCTAGCATACAAATTGCAGTGTGTGAATTGTAAAATTATAATTTATAAAAAAAACTCTACAATGCATTTTCATTTTGGTAATACATTTGGAAATCATAATCTAACAGAAATCAGTGCTACCTAAAGGAGATGTATTTTGCATAAAACACTATTTAGTAATTATCCACTTATCATTTGCAAAGGTAAAGTTTTATTCCAGCACATGTTCTTTAGTCCCTTTGAGGGCAGCACGCACCCCACGTGCACAAACCCAGAAGCCTTTGAAAAACTGGGGCGATCAGTGCATCCTGTTTCCCCTCACGCTCATATGCAACTTGAGATTCTATAGGAAAGAATCTCCCAAACAACTCAATTTCCTACTGATTTGAAATCTACAGAAATTGACATCCAAAAGACAAGACAAAAAAATAAAGTTACAGAACTTCTTTCACTGAGTGTTTATCAGCTTTGCTCTAATTCTGGCAAAAAGCAGCACTTCAGAGTGCAGAACAGATGTGAATTAGAGAACAAAACTTACTTGTGTAAATTAAATGTCATAACTAAGATGCATATAGAAAACTTCAAACAAGCAGTGTTTTTCTGCATTCTGTGGTAAGGTGTAGCTTCATTGAGGTAATGGTGGCCTCTTCTTTTAAACATGCAGCTTTGAGAATAAATAAAGTATTTTAAAAGGGAAACACATTTAAAAAATGTCAAAGCAAACTACAGTGTAAATTCCCTCTCTTTGCCATTGTCAGTCAGGAGGAATCAGGGGGGTTTAACGACATGATCTCCAGAGGTCCTTTCCAACCTCACCCACTGTATGATTCTGTGGACATGTACAGCAGTGACACATACAGGAATGTTCTAAGAGTATCTTACTATACCTGTACATTTCAACAGCTTTCATGTCAGCCTCATCAAAGTCATCTTCAGCTTCCTTTAATTCTTTAAGATTCATTCTTTCATAAGGTTTCACTAGGATAAATAAAAAAGTTATCTTTTATTCTCAAAAGGATTAACACTTTAAATGATTTTATGAAAAATATTATACAGATACAGAATTAATGAAAGAAAAAAAGTAAAAGTAATTTCAGAGATTAGCCAATTTTGCTGTACACTTTTGCTTAGCACAGAAAATATTCAACCATAACTGATATTTACTTGCTTAGGTATTTGAATGTTATGTCCTTGGATCCAACTACATCTATGCAACTGCACCAACTGTAACTTGCTTCTCATTTTGGAACTCTGGAACTTGTCAGAAAGTGAGAATTACTACAGAACATTTAAACAAGAGCCCAAGTGTCTCTATGCAAAGCGGCTTGCTTGCAGGAATGAAGCTGCTACCAAGAGTCAATTTTACACAGAGATTCTACTCTTAGTTCCTACTATGTTTTTAACTTGCAGTGCTTCAAAATGAAGCTATGGGAAGCCACAGTAACAATTTTCTAATATATACAGGTATCTGCAAAGAAACGTAATAGATTTTTTTCATGCTCACTGTGGACACAACATGGATGTTTGCATGCCAATAGCTGGGTTTGGACAGAAAAGATACTCGATGTACAAGATTGTGATGACAGATGTAAAGGATTGTCTGTTTGACTCATAAATCACTAAATCTTTCAGAGAAATTGAAAATATTAATCATATGAGGAGTCTGCAGTAATGGAAAATAGTTACAAGAAGAAAAATACTTTGCTGCTGGAAAGGGGGAAAGCAGTTTTAATGAAATTCACATGTTCTTACTGAATTACAGGAGTGGATTACTACCAACTTGTCTGCATGTGAATCTTGCTTATACTGCCTAGTCCCTGTATTAAAATAATGTAAATGAGTTATCTGTACATTAATGACAAACATTATGACATCTGTTATGGTAGGGTATGTTTAATTCAGTATCTTTAAAAAAAAATCAACCGAATGAAAATAATTAAAATAAGAATTATTATGCAGTATTTATGGCTCAAAAAGCATGACTGCAAATACGTCACTTTTCAAATGCAGTTGTTTGATTTTACTTGCCTTCTGCTTCTTTCTGCAAGCGTAGAACCATTTCTTCAATTTCATCTTTTGGCTTTTCTTTTGGAGGAAGAATTCCAAAGTCTCTCAATACGTCATTCCATTCTGTATCTTCATTTGGATCCTGTTTTGGTATTATGAAACAAAAATAATAATAAAAAAAAACAAATTAGTCACCCCTGCCTCTCTTTTTCAAGGCAAAACTAGCCCCTTTTCCCTTTGGCATACAGTAAGGCCATAACAACGCGAAGCATTACTTAGAGTCTGCTGTATCTTCATGGACCATTTGCTTACCTATAATGAATTTTCATTTAGCATTCTCCACATCTGCACAGACAACAACAAGGAAAAGACAGGGCAGGGGGGAAAGCACTCAAAATTTAAGCATAATTAAACCTATAAGCCTCTAAAATACCTATTAAAATTTTGTCTAAAGGAAACTTTCCTCAGAAGCTTTCCTCAGAAACCAAAAATGAAACCAAAATGTCACATATACTTACCTAAGGAAATAGTCATGTACAGGTATGACTTCTGTATTCATATTTAATATTACTAACACATTTTATTTTAAATGTATGATACTAATACTAATGCATCAACATAAGTTATCTGATATACCATGTTAATTTACATTACAGGACTCCTGCATATATATAAGCACATACAAAAAGATAAATAAAGGCTTAAGAATAATTTTCTTCTTCTTTGATTTAAAACCATAATCCTAAAGAGAAGCTCCACATATAATCTTAAAATAAATAGTCACTAATGGAGTAGGAAAAATTTAGATGATTTACTGCAGTTAACTGTTTGTATTGTTACAAGTTTTAAATTCTTCACCAAAGAAGTATTCTTACTCTGATACAATCAAGATATATAAAAAAGAAGTGCTACAGATTTAAGACGACTACCCTAGGGAATCCATGGAAGAAACAAGAGTGACACACACATCTTGGCCTCCATACAAATATTCCCATACATAGGATTTCCTCACTTAGGTTGGGATAAATTCTGCTTCACAGAGTGCAAATTTCTCTTTCTACCAGAAGGATTATCAAGGATTTTGAGACATAAACCTCAAAATAATCATAACTGGACAAATATGTTTCAAAATCATACAGGAGAAAAGGACTAGTGAGACAGAATGTACGTAGCTTTAAACTAGAAGGCAAGCTATGGCCAGTGTTGGTAGGAAGGATCTTGACACTTACTGTATTTCTGTACCGGTACATCCTAAATTAAATCATCCTAAATTAAGTCTCTCTACAGTATTTTACTTCAGCAGTAAATATTCTATTTCTATTCCATTTCTATTTAATGTCTCAACAGGTTTGTAAACTGATTAACTGACTGTACATTGGACTTTCTAGGTGCTTTTATATCATGTAAAAGAAGAATTGAATCAAGAGAACTACATTTAATATCACAGTAACATAACAGAGATGGGTCTCTGAGATAAAATCCAACTCCAATGTGAAGAAATATCAGAAGCTGCCCAACTTTTAACAATTTTTAAACAAATTGAGTTAAATCAATGTGCAAGAACCCAAGTGTTAATGTATCAGTTTAAGTGCGCAGTATATGCACAGAAGAAATAAATCATGTGAGCAGATGTTTGACCATAACTGGCAAAGGACTTAAGGAACAGCAAAAATGATCCAACATAAATTGGTTTCTGTAGTGAGAAAGTTGGACTACAGAATTAGTATTACTGATTTATTACGCAGTATTACTCCACTCATAGGTCCCAATCCCGAGCAGAACTTCTCATGATACTTCTTGTTGCTGCCTAAGGTAATGTGAATTACCACCAGCTTTGCCAGGATGGCAGTCGCCCCTGTTCAGTCTGGGACCCCTAGGCTGGGTAACTTCAATTCTGGGGCATAAATAACACCTCTAAGCTAAATTTAAATATTAACTTGCGACTTCCTCTTGGGCAAGTGATGTGGTGCTTTACAGTAGGCTATGATTACCCGGTAACCAAAGTGCAGCATTTTATTGTTCTTAAAGGATATTAATAATTAAGCAAAAGGATATGAATGATTAAGCGAACTGCTAAAACCAAGGTTTTTAGACCACGTGCTCTCCGTGGCGTATTTCCACGAGAAGCCGCTCGCCCCCGGCTGCTCTGACCCGCCGCCTCCCCGGACACCCCGCAGCGGCCGCGGACGCTCCGCGGCTCCCTCCCTCGGCCGCCTCGCGGGAGCCGTGGGCGCTGCCGCCGCCGCCCCTGCCCTCCCGGCCGCCTCCTCCCGCT
>VWPW01021852.1:11349-26727 GCA_013389825.1 Crypturellus undulatus
CGCAGCCCTCACGGAGGCTTCACCCGGCGGGGGGCGCCGGCCGTTGGCGAGCGGCGGCCGTTGGGGAGCCGCGGCCGTTGGGGCGGGGCGGCCCCGCCGGGGTTCTGATTCTACGGATTTTCCTCACGGGAATATTTGTATTTTTTCCAAGCAGGGCGCTTTCTCCTAGGATTTCTTCCTCCGCTCCCTTAATTTTGTCACAGCACGGTAGCATATGCTGCGGTAGAACGCCAAAAAATGTATCTCGTGGCTTAGACTTACAGCACGTGCAAAGGCCTTCATGGGACTTCTGTGGGATTGAGCTCGCTATCAGTCTGGGGGTGAAGGAATAGATAAAAACTCCAAAGTCTGCACTGCAAACATTCTCATTAAATAACAACTCTAACTGAATGCCTTTATTCAGAAGGGAAAATAAATGTACGTATGAACGCTGTTGAAAGCAATGTCTTGCACGTGCACACCCTGCACCTTTTTTTTTACAGTTGCATTACACGAGTCGTAAACATAACACTAGGAAACAAGGAATTTTAATATGCTTTTAATATATTCAAGAAAGTAAAGAAACATTTCAATTCTTAACTGAATCCAATTTAAGAACATTTACATCCTCATGATTTTTGAAATGTACATTGGTAAGGAAAATCTTTGTAAAGAAAACAGTATGTCCATGGACTCAGCATTCCTGCAGCATTAGTTCTACATCAGGAATCTAAAATCCTGAAAAAAAGTAAGAAAGCTTTAGCTGTTGATACGATGTAACACTAAACGCTTAAAGTATGATAGAGTGTAAAATGTGTTAGGTAAGAGATCATCATAATACTGCCAAAGAAAAGCTTGTTTATGACTCCAAAATGCTGAATTATTTGAAATTAAACGGGGCATTGAAAAACATTGAAGCATTGAAAAGTCTTGCACAGTGGGAGTTTCCTCTGTGCAAGAACAGGAGGATTAGCCCCAGAAGGTCAGCTTGCTTCCCAGGGTAAATCTGACAGGTTCTTCCTGACATACACATGTCATTAGTAATTTCCCAAACTATTTACAAATCCAGGTGTTCCCTGTTTCCTGCTGCTTGAAACACTTCCAGTTTCTTTGCTGTAGGGAGTGAGTACCTACAGCTTCTTTTCAGTTGGAGGAAGGTGAATTTAACGGACCTGGAAAAATCTATCTGCAGAAATCTAAGTTAAAGCACAGTTAAAGACCTTCTGCATTAAACACTACTTCTGAGCATAACTATTTGGCTGTTTATATAAAGATAAATATATTTAAATAGAGATCTTTATTAAAAACATTCGATTTAATACCTCCTTAGCGAAAATCCACTGATCTCCTTCCATTGCGCGGCTGAAAGACAAATATCCAACAAACAACCTGTAAAACTGACCAGTTTCATGAGAAAGCCCCACAGAGCTCAGTATACGTAAATATTTAGACATTCCTCCATTTTGTCACTGTGATCATCATTAAAGATAACCCTGAGATCCATTATCATTTAATGCATATCCATCGTAGGAGGAAAATTACACAGTAACATTTCAGCTTTGAAGTTTGAAGAAGGAATTTTGCCTGTCTCGTATGATTTTGTGAGGCCACAAGAAGTCTAAGAGACCATTCCCTCTCATTCTTTTTGTCTTTACCTAAGATGGGCTTACAAATTGCTGCACTTGCATTATAAATATGGGTGGCAATTAACAAACAAATATATTAAGTTACTTCCAATGATTTTATTTTTAATCTATGTTCTTTAACGTAAGGAAGGGGTATCTCCTTTTTCACTGTGTCCATTGCAGTAAAATTTTGCATGACCTCAGAACTTGATTCACTTTCTACTAAAGCTTGTAAAAAAGCTCTTGCTGAGCTTAATAGGGATGGGCTGCTTATTCTGTTATGGTGACTGTATCATGGATTAATTCATTATTCAACCATGGATTAACATAACTGTTAACTCTGGCGTATCATGAAATCTCTAAGATCCCTGACACATGAGAAACATGATATACAAACGTGTGGTTTTTTTCACTCTGATTAACCAAAATTAAGAAAATCACTATTAAGTCTGACTTGATTTTTTTTTAACTGAATCCATTTTGGATAAACAGAATGAAAAGGCTCTATGGCATGAAAGATGGACAGAGTAAGTTCATTCTCATGAGAATTTTTATATTTACTTTCCAAATTTGCTGGTGAAAATACAAGGAAAATGGAAGATTGAGTCCAATATGTATCTTGGTGCAGTAAGTAAACATGGCATTGTGTTTATGCAACGTATAAACACACTGTTGAACCACACTTTAGAAGAATATCATAATTTCTAGAGCTCTTCTGAGAATTATACAAATAGTAATCAATGATTTATCAAGAAATAGCATGGCATCATGTACAAAAACTTCCTACTATGTCTTTATTTACTTCAGTATTACCAAGAAATTCCAATCTAGTCCTGCTATCCTTAAAACTCTACAAACACAGATTGTGCTGTGCAGAATGCACCTTGTAAAGTCTTAGAAATTGCATTGCTTATCCTTGCAAAAAAGACAAATATCTAGAATGGAAATACAGTAGGATACTGTAAGAAAACTGAAAAACGTTCCCTCATACACAGTAATTCTTATGCTTACTTTGAAAAGAAAGACAAACAAGCAAAGAAATAAACATACCCTGAAGAAAAAGTAGCCTCTACTTTGAATCCCTCCGGGTCCTTGCAGTTCTTCCTGAAAAGCAAAGGATTTCAAGTCTTGTGACTGGGTGCATAGAGAGAGGCTGTTCATGTAGTTACCAAAGCTCTGTGTTCAGTGCTGCTGGACACGCTTGCCTCTTCAGGCTTGCCTCATGTGTGTTTCTCCATGTCAGTAACACCAAAGCTCCTATTTTCTTGTAGAAACTGCCAAAACCACATGAATGAGGGCCAGATTCCACCTCTAGTTCCGGCTCAGTGGAAGGTGCTTTAAAATTATACCAGGAATGATGAGCAGCCTTCACCTTTCCTTTACTCAGACCCCACCTGACTGTTCCCACAGAAAAACTGAGAAGACTGTTCCTAAGGACATACCAGGAGTGGTTTTGCACATGCCAGGAGAAGAATAATGCAAACCTTCCGAAGCAGAAATACTTGGGCTCCAGCCCATGAGGTCCCACACTATTCCTAGAAACATTTCATGACCAACCCTCCCAGATTTAATCCCAAGGAATAGACCAGTGCCTATGATATTCTGTCCTGTTCATTTTGCACACATTGAGAAACAGCTTTCTGTTGATCCATATAGGAAGGGAAGGAGGAGGGAGAGAACAACGAATAAATAGCAATGCCATTTAATTCTAACAAGTACAGGGCATAAGGTGGCTGGCTTTAATGAGACCTTAATAATTGGCAAATGCACAAGACTGAATCACAGGTCTGTCAGCGTCTGTGTTAAAGTCAGATTGTCAGTGAGATGACTGTCCTGTGGAAGCAGAAACAGGCCAGCTCAGAAATGAAAAAGCTCAAGTCTGTGCTAAGCAGAACATAACAGAATGTACATGGAATTTATTGTATGCTCCCTTAGCAAGGATGGTAACTCCTAATTAAAACCTGAGGTCGTGCAGTGTCTTAGGTTATGGTCATAACTACAGTTGTCTAAGTTAGGAGTCACTTCATGCTCTATTCTAATGCTTCAAGAATTGAAAAATAGGATGCCATCCATCATTTCCAAACACTTCAGAAGGAACTTTCAAAGAAAGTCAGGCTTAAACTACACATCACTACTGAATCTTGCTTAGCTTAATTTTGACTACATTTTGAATTCCTCTGCATGATGTCTGCATGATTTTTATTTATATTGACCACCACCTTCTAATATTACCTAGGTTTGAAATACCCACCTCAGATCTACAACTTACTAAATATTTTTTTCAGTTGAAAAGACTAAAAATTTGTCTATCATTGGGTTTCTGTACATTTCCATTATCTATATTCTCAGATGACACTCTCAACTGAGTGTCTTTTAGTATCTCTCTCTCAGTATTTTTCTTTCTCTGTGTAATGTATGAAGGAAAATAAAAACATAGAAATAAAATGTGCAACTATTGCAAGTCAAGGAAATTTTTCTAGAATATAAATGAATCAAGAGTACAATTAATAATAGGATTTCTGATTTAGCATGCTAATATGTCGTTCTCTACTTCTAACCAGACAACTCTTAGAGATTGTGAAGTAGTTACCCTCTGTGATTTCGTGTCATGTGTTAGTATTAAAAAAGAACTGAAGCTAAAGTTGTCTTCATCTTGGCACTTCTCTTTCTAAACTTAAAAGTGTTTGAAGAAATTGAAAAATAACTAATATGAGCTGTAGTATATGTATGTGTATATTTAAAAATCTACATTTATGTAAGTTTATGTAGATATGTATAGAGAAATATATATATATAGTACTTCATTTTGTACACCAGAATGCCTAATGATAAAATATTCCAAAGTAAACAGTCACTTGAAATACATATTTGTGATTAAATCCATTAGTGATTATTTCACATAACGGTCCATATGCAGCCTTCAACTCCGAATGTCTCTAAAATGTAGCTGCCAAAAGCTAGGAGGTAAAATAGAGGAGCAGTCACTCCCCACTAATTGTAAGTGCCAGTCTGATACGACTGCCACAGCTCCATACTCCATTCCTCTTGTACAAAATCCTAGTTAGACAGACTCTAATTTTGCTTTCAGATTGATATCAACGCATCATACCTAGAAAAGAATTCTGCACAGAGCATACAAGCACTCCCAAAGAAATAATGATCTTAAAAGTTATGCATGGCCTTAAGTATTTAACTCAGCACAGGAACATAAACATAACATAATAACTGCAAGTTAAAGCATCAGTGTTTATTACACTGCAGATTGCTTCAAATTCTAAGTCTTATTATTTCTATGTGTTAATAATCATAACTATAAATAAGAGAAAGACTAACAACCTTTAAAAATTAGCTGTTTAAATTAGCTATCATTAGCCATGATGGAAACACATCATCATACACTCACTTCTAAAATAAAAATCTAACAAAAATGAGATACCTTTATAAATATGCTTAATGAAATACTTACCTTTAGCCACAGAATTTAATCAGCCTGCTCGGGATTCATTCAAAAATCATTCTAGTATTTTGATTTTTTTTTTTATTTCCTTTGGAAAAAAATATTGTCCTAAAATTACTTTTTCTTACCCCTATGTTAATATTAACATATGCCTAGACTTTATGTCAGATAGCAACTATTCTTCCTTTCCTAAGGATCTATAAAGCATATGGACCTTTATGTTTTTCTGATGTACAAAAAAGCTAAATAAACAGCTAAGACAGACAGGAAAGGAGGAGTGTTTTGGTGATTTTGTTTGTTTGTTTGTTTATGGATAGATAAATAAACCAAATACCGTTAAAATGAGAGGGACTCTGATTCATTTTTTCAAGCAGGATTTACTTTCTGAATCAGTGCTGCAAAACTTTTCTTAACTCTGTGGATTATTTAAACCATTAATCAACTTCTAAGGAATTGATTCCTTCAATACACCAAATTGCCTGATCCCTAACTAAATGTTTCTGTAGGTTGAAGCCATGCATAGTTTTTTGACATGTGAAAACCATGAAGAATTTTCTTCATAGCTATTCATCGTTACTTCTCTAAGTGGACTGTCACGCACTGTGTAAACCTGCTCTCAGAGACTCTCTCTAGTTACCCAGCAGGATCCGAGCTAATATCACACATCCTGAGTAGTTTTGAGGTGCTGGGAACCAATCCAGGAGTGCCTGGGTGATTCAGCTGATACTAACAACTTTCTCATCTGTCTTTGACGTTGTTTGCTCTGACAAGGGCCCTCCTTGTATTTTTAAAATAGATTGTGCTCTTTAACAAAGATCTCTTCCAACTTGTTCTTACGCTTTTCTTTCTTGCTACAAGACGATGAACCAACTGTGGATATGGATTTTTTTCTTTAATATAACTTCACATAACTTCCTGAGATCTCATGAGAAAAGCATATGAGACAGAAGTTCTTGCAGTCAAAACTTCATAGGAGAAAAGCTATTGGTGATAAAAATGATGAATTTTGTGGAGTGAATGTAAGTGATAAAGTGTGTTTAGCTGATTGAAGTATTTTCCAGAACATACCTGCAAGTAGCAAAGTAGGAAGGAATGAACAAATTATGAAAAAAAGATTCCCAAAGAAGTAGTTTTCCAATTAAGAGAAAAAAATCCATCTAGAGGATGATCAAAAATAAAACTGTATTTTAAAAATTGTATTTCATACAAAATGGTTATTACTGCTATATGGATTTTCACTGAAACGTGACTTTCTGAACTGGTTCTTAAAAAGAGAATAAAAAAATCTGCCAAACTCTGCATGTATCTACTTTATCAAATACCAAACAACAGTCAACATTTCAAAAAGTAAGAAAAAATCCAGAAACAATTTAATAATAATGTTTTCTTCCTGAGTGCTGTACATGGGGCTGAAAACATACTCTACAGATTGTAACACACGCCTCTTAAGATAGACCCAAATTATATAGCTCCCTCATTCATTAGGGAAAAACAAAACAAGAAAAACTAAAATTTACTATTGCTTTTCTTTCTGCAAAAACAGCCAGTGGGTGCTGGGTGCTCTTTCTTTAATCCCATACTGAGAACTCCAAAATAAGAGATGTTACCCTGTTTTTTTTTTCCATATACTCTACTCTGAAATATATGCCTTTAAATCAAGAGTTAATCTCAATTTATGCTACTTGAAGTGAGAAGATATATTTCTTTTCTCATGTTTTGTTTCTGTCGATGCTAAATCAGGTAATAATGTAGTTAAAGGAGTTTTAAAAGGTGTGTGAGAAAAAAATATATATCATTATATTCTCAAAGGAGTCATTTCTACAGCTCATAGCTCAGAAAGATAAACCGCGTGCAGAAGTTGTAACAAAGGGAACTTTCTTACTTGCACCTTAAATCATAATATTGTCTTTAAATTACTTGGAAATTCTTAATATTTTAAGTCATAAACAATATGTTTCTAATTAATTGATATTGTTTGAATTCCAAATGTGAAAAAAGAGAACCCCCTAGAAAAAAAAAAAAAAACTCGATTGCATTATAATTAATGGTAAAGATAAATTTGAACATATCTTTTATTTTATAAATCAGCTATTAGATCTACTTTGTTCTCTGTTCTACCACCCTCCCACATCAAGCATATATAATTTTAATTTTCCTTTTTTACATGTTAAATATGAGCAGGGTTATTTCACATGAATTAAAGAATAACAAAGAAAAAAAAAAGATCTTTCTAATGGAGGTACACTAGTACAATATTAAATCTTGAAAGTAGAAGTGCTACGAGCAGAAGGATTCCAAAAGGACATTTTCAGAAGAGCTAACGAATCACAAGGAGTGCAATTGCAGGCATGCATAGTTGAAGATTACATACGTCCACTCCGTATCTCTTCAGTCTTCTCTCATTAAGCTGGGGAACGAGTTGCAGCAAGGGATGCAGGACAGACGACTGAGAGGACACGAACACAGACACATGAGCAACAATGAAATCCTGACCTCACGATGCACATAATGGCTCTTCCCACACTGAAGGTGTTAGCTCAGAAACTGATTTCTTGAACACTCGGAATTGACAACGTAAAAGTGCCAACATTTATATTCACACTATGAATGTGATGCACACAGGGATGGAGGGAAGAGCTGTGCATCCTCACCTTTATGTCCTGAAAGTTCAGCACAGTTCACAGACTTATTGCCCACGTAATTGCAATTATTCAAACTTTGATCAGCCTCTGAGGCTACAGAAAACATCTCCCTACACAACTTCTACTAACTTTTCTATGATTATCTACTATGAAAATTAGCAGCTTCAGTCACCTTTGTAGAGAATAATTCGTTTTACTTTAAAATAATTTAAAACACAGGGGGAAAAAGATGTTTTGCTAGAAAATAGTTTACAGGAAAGAACCATTCTCAAGTAAATTCTGCAATGGTCTGCCATGCAGTATCACTTACACGAGTGAAAGAGGGCAGCCAGCTCTGCCCTGCAGCCAGTGGAGAAGGGAGAACCCAGGGGAGGAAGGAGGTCACCTGCAGAGCTGAACCCCAAAGGAGAGCAATAACCCCTGGGGTGGGCAGGGGGACAGGCTTCGGGATGGGGAGGAAGAGGGAGGCAGGAGCCTCTTCAGCAGGAGCTCCTTCCACTGGGCCCTGACTATCACTAAAAGCTCCTCAGCACTCCAAGCAGTTCTATTACGAAAATCCCCACTGGAGCATCAGCTGTATCCACCAGAAGCCTACGAAACAGCTAGCGTCGCTTTGCAGGAGATACACAGCGTATTTCTGAGGAAACGTAGTGAACAAGGCAGTAACACACACTAACATTTCAGAATGATTGTTAAGAAATGAGAAGAAGCGAACATATTTAACCGCCTCAGTGTCATAGGACACACATACAAAATACCGGGTACACATAAAAAACATAGTGTTTGCACTTTAAAAGCAAGAGTGGATCACCTTATTTACTAACTTAGGAGAGTATTTTTATAGCAAAAACTTTAGGCTACATAAAAAAGCATGCTACTTATCCATAAAAAAATCTGAAATCTTAATTAGACTACAATTTAATTAATAATTTAATTAAATTAATTTAATACAATTTAATTAATAATTAATGCAATTAATTAAGAATTAATATTTAAGGCCAGATTCTCACCTGGCATAAGTGAGAGTTGTTCACTGCATATGTTATGCTTACAAAACGCCAGAAACAAGCAAGTGATCTTATTCTTTCACGTTGAAACTACTTCAGATGCAGTTGTGAAACCCTAAATATTCAGTAGTTTTGCATTTGCGAAAAGTGTTCATTCAGTGTTGCTGATCCTTTGCCATGTTATTAAAACATATTCTATATTTTGTACATAAATTTCCTGGTTTTGACCTTGCTATCCAGTAGGAGAGACTGTTAGCAAAAGGAACGTTATCTTGTTTTTAAGTACAAGCACACGTGTACTCACAATGAGGTGCTATGCAACTTACCATGAGGTCTGAGTTGCCTGAGTCATGAGTCTTAGAATAATGAAATAAGAACTGTTCAAAAAAATTAAAAGTGGGATTTTACTACAAGACAGGGCAAGGAGGTTATGATTTTCTTGACAATTTTAGTGTACCATAAAACATACACAGAAATCTTACCCTTTTGGTGTTGTCTTTTTCATCTAAACCCTGCGGGAAAAATATTGGTAGAGAGGCTTTTATTTGATAAAAAAAGCAGCAGCAATTGGCAGTTTTAATTACGTTATGAACTTTTTAATAGTGGCTTGGAACATTTTCAAGTGTACTATATAGCTTTGCTTATCAATGTGAACGCTCTTTTCAGCCCCTGTAGAGGCCACTGATTATTGGAAGAATTGATGGATTTAATGGGATGCTTCTCTGTATACTCAGATTACCAAGATTGTGCCATTCTCTCCTTCCTATCGTCAAAAGAGATATATGTAATGTTTTGTTGTTTTGTCATATCTAGAATCAGTGTTTTTATGTGCTGAAGCTCCAGTTCTATCAAAAAAAAAAAATGTTGGCAGCAGCAGATTACCCTAAGCAAATTTGTTTCTCCATAGACAGCTGTATAATTTGCATTTGTTTTTCTCATCTAGAGCAATATAAACACCTGAAATCCTGTATCCAAACTGGACCTTATTCTCCAAACACTGGAATTTCACAGTTGTCTTCAACACAGTATTTTGCATCAGAATTGATACTATTAACTATTAACTTCAAGCAGTTTGGATATTGTCTTCTGAATTCACTGTAGACACGGGCACGTTGAGTGAGCATGTTTCAGATACATGAAGTAGCTTTTCATGTGCTTTACCTGTGGTTTCTGGAGAAATCCCATGATCAAAAAGCAAAGCTCTTCCAGCGCACTGGAAGCCTACAGCAAAGAAATGATGAACTCAGACATCACACTTCTACTCTACTGCATTTAATAAGTAACGTTAGAAACACCTATCTAAGGTGACTCACCTGAGGCTGGTAATCTGTGGACAGGTAGGTAGAACATGCATCATCTATCTGTAAAAGTTCACATAGCAGATCTTTAAGAAGCCATACTTAACATAAATACACAAAATATATACGTTTTCTAAAAGAGTTCAGTTCAACCAAAGGCATAGCAAACTTACCCACCCTCAGGAATTCATCTAGGTGCATTCTGGAAATTCAGGAAAAGTAACCACCCTTAACTGAATGAACAAATTTACACTTGCTTAATCTCACCAATCTCAACCTATCTGTATCCATTATTCTGAAATACCATTCATATCCCTTCTACGTATAACCTTCTCAGACAGACTCATAATTTAGAGACAGATTGTAAGTTTCCAAGGCACAGACTATGGACACAGATATCTTCTGGGATGTCATTGGGTTATATAAACTGCAAACAAAATGTCAGTACTACAGTGGTATCCTCAAATGCTGCTCTGCTTCCTGGATTCCAGCATCGCTGCAGGTGTATGACACGCTCACACCTCTCTCGAGCAATTCAGGTACATCTTATACATGCCAGTCCATTCATGTGAGTCACCAGCCAGCCAATCTCCAAGGTTTCCAGTGGATTCATTGACAAATGAAAAGCCTACAGGGTCTTGATTACAGGAGATGAATCCCAAATCACAAGACTAGTAAGATATGGATGTTCCAAAGAACCTGAACTCAGATCAAAAAAAGTCACTGCCTTTGAACTTGGCACATCAGCACAGAATGGAACAGAAGTGACGCAAATAAACATAACAACAGCAACAACATTCCCTCCCACCACCACAGACCAACCCAAGAAATCCGAGCCCCTGCAGTCATTTCATCAGGAATAGAATAAAGATCCACTTAGCTTTTCATCTTACCTCCAAAAATGGACAAATACAGGCACCCAGGGAAAAGCTTAATAAGAGACCAACTATCTAGTAACAATTGTTCTCTCCAGCCACCAGCAATGTGGAGCTCACAAGCTCTGAGTCAGAGGTCTTTGCTTTATAACAAAGCTCCTTGGACTTCTGTGAATGTGGCCAGGGGGTCTCTGAACCTTTGTAAACTTTTACCTCAGCAGCATCCCACAGTAAGGCTCTCCTAAGCACTGCCCAAAACACCACCACGCTGTCTTGGTCAGTCCTTTCAAGCCCAGCTTCACGAGTACTGCTGCAAACTTGTCTTGGAAGATGCAATGGTCCCTACCCACCCTCTCTTTACCATTCATGACCATAATCACTGCCTCTTTCCACTGTCTCTTTTCCAGGCTGAAAGGATCCCAGACTAAAGTATTTTCAGTGCAGTTATTACTCAGGAAGTAAACAGAAACAGAAAAATGAAAACAACAACAACAACAAAAAACATTTGGAAGTTATTTTACCACAGCTGAAAGCTCTTTCTGTGATGGGTTGTTTGCTTTCTAATGTTATCAGAAGCCACAGAATTAACCGCCAAGACAGGCCAGCCCTCTCTAAGTGTTAAATCCCGCTCCTCCGTCTGTTCTGAAAGGGCATGGAAAAACCCACATTAAAGCACATCAAAGCAGTAGGTAGGTTTAAAAGAGGGGAATGGAAGCTACAATAACCATCAGTGTTAACATTAGAGGAGCTAACTGAAACAGGACATTGCCCCTTACATAGTAAAGTAAGATGCCAGGATATGATTAAATACCAGTCCTGTGTGCTGAAGGAGCAGGAGAGAGACTGGATGAACTGAAACAATTACTATTGTACTATTACTGGAGGGGACACTGTTGTCTCCAGAGACAGTGACTGCCTGGTGACTGACAGTTAAACGACAACAGTCTTCAAGCTCTCCATTGAGCAAAGACTTCTGTTTTTCCTGGGTGACACCTCACCATCCAGCCTCACCATCCTTCTGGAACAACTGTTCAGAAAATCCACACATTTCATTTTCCTTCTTTACTGACACGGACATCAGGACAGGAGGTGAACAGGAGAGGTAGGGCTGGGAGTAGAGGCAGCACCTGAGCTCCACGTGTGAGCAACGCAAGAGCGCGAGGTGTGAGCGCAAGGACTGCCATGGAACAAAGGGGAATATCCCACGCAGCAGCACGCAGAGTCAGTGGTGCCTCCCTGGCCTGCTCACAGGGAGCTGCAAGGATCCCTGCCAGCCGTCAGCCCCACAGCCAAGGGCTCTTAGCCGTGCAGGCTGAGCCTGCCATTCTTACCTCTTTCCACAGCCGCATATCCTGGTCTGCCGGTAGCGCTTGGGATGGCATCGGTGCACCTGGAAGCACAAAAAGGGCTTATCAATACCATACAGAAAAGGCAATTTTTATAAGTTTCTTATTTCAGTGAATTAGAAAATAACTCTGAGTACAATACCATATCTTTTAAGTCTGCAGTACTCTTTTTGCTGACAGTACAGAGAAGTCGATGCTCTGAGGGCATCTCCTACCCAACATGTTAGAGTTGTCTGGTAGTTTCTGCCTGCTCTTGGTTACCCCAGGAGCAGCAAGTTCTTTCATAAGGTGACTGCAGACACAGACACTTACATCTCTTAGCAATAAACAGGGTAGATATGACTCTCTTTTCACCGAGAGTCAGCCTAGCTTCAGTCTGTTCTCAGCAACAAGTAGCAGGGAAGAAAAAACGTTCAGCAGCCCTTCGACCCAAGATCTGCTCAGGAAAACACATTCTCATATCACAGCTGTCAAGTCCTCAGGCTTTGTGAGAACTCAGCTCATCTCTGCACTCACCTGAAGCTGCTAGTCTGAATCCTACTTGTTACTTTGGTGTATATATACGCTCTGGCTATATGCATATATATACGTATATATAGCAATTAAATTTGTGCTACATAGCCTATTTCAATAATATATGTGATGGGGGATTTTTTGAGAAGGAAATAGTGCATATGTAATTGGTTTTGCTTCTTCTAATTGATGTGTGCTGTGTAGAAAAGTTCAGTTTCTTAGAAGATTAAACATGTTATTTCATAAAGTGGAAAGCTGGAAATGTCCTGAATCATCTGCCTTTTGCTGGAATGTGGAAAACAATAATTTGTAGGAGGCAGTTTGATCTGATCTGGTAGCAGGAGTTGTTAAAAGCCACTTTGAGGAAGCTCTGCTGGGTGCCCCTGGTGCCAGTTTTACCTTACCTCTCCTCTCTATCTTCCCAGCTGGGATGCAGACCTGGACTTCACAACATCTTGGTCCATCCCAGCTGAGCTCCCGGAATACCCAGCTTTCCACATTGTCAGTATTTTACCTGGCATGTATTTGTCTGGTGCATTTATAGCAATAATGTGCTGCCAGGGTCTCCGTACCTAACAGCAATCAGTGTCCGTGATTGGTGAGGGAGTCCCCAGCGGGCCGGCACCAGCCGCGCTCCCAGCACTGCGGCAGCGCCTGGCAGGGCATCGGCCCCTGCCCGAAGCGGCGGTCCAGAGCTGGAGCCGGAGCCAGAGCTGTGCCCGAGCGCGCATCCGGCCTCGCTCCGGGAGACCTTGCACGTCCACGGGCTTCGCAGCCTCCCGCACAGGCTGCAGCCACCCCTGGTAACTTCTGCTTTCGGTTAGTTCAGAATGACAGTCACACGAGGGACGAAGGCAGATTTAGAGTACGATGACTAGGTGAGCAAGATATGGATGTCCTTCATCCCATTTGTTTTACAAGTGCCGCTAATAACAAGTGTGGTAATTTTCAAGTGTAAAACAGTATATTTAAAACTCTATATTGGTACCCCAGATTCAAGATGAATAATTATTCTGGATGCACATTTTTGCCACAAAAAAAAAAAAAAATAGAGGGGGAATCTCAATTTCATCCTATGTGGGAGAGGGAAATTTTTGAAGTCTCTGGAAGTTCCCACATGGTAAATGCTTCCTAAAGAAAAAAAAAGTGCTTTTTGATATTGGTTTTAGTTCAAGGAGAAACTGCAAACAAATTAAAGGTGTTACAATTATTTTACTGAGTTTCCTATTCTTAATTAATATCTTCCCAGTGGAGTATTGTCCCAGGACTGTTGTCTGGTTTAAGGACCTATTCCAACCATGGAGCTGGGCGACACTTCAGATAAACACTCCATCCCCTGAAATCTTGGCTTCTCCGTCCCTGAGCACTGCTGCTGCCATTGCCTCATTCCCAAGACCCTCCTGGGTGAGCAGAAGGAATCCAATAACCCGAAATGCAATAGCCTTTAAAATAGAGACCAGCAGCCAAGGAAGCCTAAATATTACAGCTCTTTTTCCTTTTTTTTTTATTTTCTTTCTTATGCCTGGAGCAGTGTAAACCTCTGCACGGAGGAGATGAGATTATTCTGGCAGCTCCTGAGTTTCCTTAGGAGTCGTGCTGCATGAGCAGTCCCGTCTGCTCTGCTCACACCTGGCGCCAGGCAGCGCGCTCCTGCAGGCGACACGGACTGCCCTCATTCAGGTACCTGAAAACACCACCACGCGCCGGGAAACAATAAAGTGACATTGTAAAACACACAAAAAAGCCATAAGAAAAAAAAATCATGCTATTGAGGAAAGACAATTCCATTTAAAAGGGATATAGAAGAGAAAATCATCTTACAGACCATACACTGTCCATTGTGTGTGTGCTATCTTCTCCTTCAAGTTTGCCATCTGCTAAACCCTCAAGCTCCTCCAAATCAGCAGAATGACAGATACACGTTTTTAGTAATTTTTCACCCTGAGATTCACTTCTTCAATCTTTTCTTTTTCCCTCCACGCTCTCCCTGAATGGGCTCCTGCAAATCTTCTCTATAAGAACAGGGATAAAATACTGTGTAGCTATTGCCCTCCCCGTCTCTCCTTTCCCCCCCTCCCCTCTTTCACAACTTTGGGCGGGTTATTCAGTAGGTTGCATTTAGATTTCTCTGCTTCTTCATATTAAAAACAAAACAAAAATTCCTGATGAAAATAACTCACATGCAATACAGGAAAACAGACATGCTCACTGTGCATGGAATTTATTCTGCCATGATTCTTCATAAATCCTAAGTATTTAAAATATACGTAAAATGTAAAAAAACGCCCATGTCTATGCCCCTGCTCTATTTCTAAAGCAAACATTCAATTTCTATCTTTTCCCACTTAAACAAACCTACGTGCCAGCCCGCTTCCCAGCGCAACGATGCTCTCGGCTGCTGCGCTGCAGTTTCCCCGGGACAGCACAGCCGTGCGGGAACACGCAGGGCCCCCCGCATCCTGCCCTGCGGCCCCTTCGAAACCCCCTTACCGAGACTCGCTCTGCCCGGGTGCCCTGCGCCGCAAACCCTGAGCAGGCTCTGGGCAGGAGCCTCCTTCCCGAGGCGACGGGATGCGAGGGGCGCCGAGACCCGCTCTGCTGCTGCCGGGGCCCCGCGCGCCCTTCCCGCGTCCCCG
>VWPW01021852.1:26788-80574 GCA_013389825.1 Crypturellus undulatus
GGCGAGGCAGCGGCTGGCGGCGGCCGGCAGCCCCGCGCAGGGCGGCCGCGGAGCGGGCTCGGGGGCTGCTCCTCACCTCGGCAAGCGCACGGCCAGCAGGCGAGGAGGACGAGCAGGAGGAGTAGCGGGGACCCCGGCGCGGGGCTGCCGTCCCCGGCCTTCCTGGGGACGCGCAGAGCAGCGGCGGCCGCGGGCTGCTGGTGGCAGAAGATTCCCATGACCGCGGAGTCTCCGGCTCTGCCTCCCGGCCAGCCTTCGCTCTGGCCATGCCTCTGCCCTCCCAAACTTTTTAAATCTCCCCGACACGTGGATGAGCAGCAGCTTGACTCACGGAGGACACGTCAGCCTCCCTGCCCGCCCTTGCCTCCTTCCCCAGCACCCACCGCAGGGCCCGACCCTGTCACTGCGCCCGCCGGGGCGCTGGTGACTCAGCCGCGCTCCCACCGCTGCTGGCAGCTCCCCAGGTAACTCACCGTGGCGGTGCCACTGCTTGGCGGCAAGGCAAGGGGACGCCTTTCTGCTCAACTCCCTCTTGGAGGGAAAAAATCCCACTTTAACAATGCACATACACGTGCCCAGCCGTGTTCGCAGCATCCTGGCAGGGCGCGCACGAGGTGCTGCTGCTCCCCGACCGCGCTCGGTCGCGCACAGCCGTGACGAGGGGGTGAGGATGCTGAGCTCTCAGGCCCTGCCCTGCCCCAGCCGGGAGGGCAGACGAGGCAGGAGCTACAACAAGGCATTCGCTGAGGGCCCCGCGCACCCACTGGGGCTGCTCCTGTAGCCGAGCCCTGCCCGCGGCCTCACCTTGCTGCGGTGCTTCATCCCAGCGGGTGAAAGCTCCAAGCAATTGAGGATATGTTACCCAGACGGAGACCCGCTTCATAACCTGCATCCGAGTGACTTACAGGACTGGGAAGAAGTAACATGCACAGAGACACACCATGAAACAGTACACAGCAATACGGTGATATTTGGGGATTCAAATTATAGAATCATAGAATTCTATCCTAACATAGTCGCTTCGTGAGGCATTTCCATAGGCCACAGCTATTCCTAGACATTATTTTCTATGTCCTGTCAGATCCCAGAGAGCCAAGACAACTCCATTATAGGATATTCAAAAGCAATATCAGACCCCAAATCCACGGAGGCCGGTTGGCAGCGCGGAGCAGCCACCCCGAGGCGCAGCACAATTCCAGCACTCGCAGCAGCATCCTTCTTCTCGGTCAGATTCAGCAGCGACTCCTTCATTAATAAGACAGCAAAAAGAATTAATCTGTTTGTCAATAGATAACTGGTAATTTCTCAGAGTAGCACACAAATTAAGCAAGCCTGTATTTCGTATGTACTACTGTATTTATATCTACCTAATTGAAAGAGTTGTTTTAGGCCAATTCCAATCAAGGAACTGCATTTGGTTCTGGTTTCTGTTAATAAAAACGGAGGACATTTATTCAAAGGACATTATCCTGAATTAGAAGTCATCAGCTCCCAAATATATCTCCCTGATCTTCATTCATCATTCAGATACATGAATGTCTGTCCCAAGCACTGGTCTAAAGAAGCATTTAATTTGTTATATATTTTATTAACTAGTAACTTTTGTTAAATAGTGGTTGAATAGTTGTTAAATAAATGTTTTGGTTTTGTTTTGTTAAATATTTAACACATAGTGAAATCAAATAAATTACAATACTTGATAAAGTTGAGTTAAATACCTGTAAACCTTCCTCACCTGTTGAGTGGTACAGAGTATTCTAAGCAGAGAAAAATGATACTTCCTGAAATAAATTTACTTTCAGTTGAAAAAACTCCCCCAAAAACAACAAAAAACCCCTATATTTGTGATACGTTTTAACATTGCATTCTGAAAATTTTTGCTGAATCCATTTGCATTTTGAGAATGATGCCAAAAAATTCCAGTTAGAAAAATTCTAGTTCTTCATTTACCAGAAAAAAAGAACGCTTAATACTGCTCTCTATGCTCTCATTTGTACTGTTCCCTAATCTTTCATCTGAAACTCAAATTTTGTTTTCATCTGATTCCTGTTAATGAGCAAAAGCAGTAATCATTAAACATGCAAATCTGTTTGTGCCCTGAGTTACATTATATGAATCCTAGTGGACTAGAGCTTTCCAGTACTTCCAACACAGCATGAACTGCATTTTCATTTCAGGCTGTCCCCTTGTCCTAATTTTAAAGAGTATCAATGTGGCTTTGCATATCCTGATATATGGGTATGGTAAACAGATTTGGCCATATGTGCAATTTTCTTAAGGATATTGTAGAAGAGGAATGTAACTATTAATGAGATGCATATTTGCATTAAAGCCAAACTTAAGTTTATACTCACAGAAAATTCCTAATGAAATATGTGAATTTTGACAGAGTAAGTTCTCTGAACTCGGACCTCAGTTTATATGTTTTGATAGCTTATGACTATTGACTTTACATAAGCAACTCACAGAAAAGCAAGTAATAGAGCATCTTGGTAAGCAGGAGAAAATACCTCTTTCTGTAGTGTATCTGTTTAATTGCTTGATGAAATTAATGTTACACTATTGCAGGAACAAAGCACATCCTCATTAAAAGAATAGCTTGGAGGATGTTTTGGATACTGTAATTAGCTACTCTGAAATATTTATGTTTTTCCGAATGCTGCTTGAAGAATGTTAATTATGGCTAGTGGAAAGGAAATCAAACAGCTGAGTATGTGAAACCAGCATCATTTCCATCTTCAGAAAAGCCAGGGTCAGGTAGCATGTCACTGAACCCACTGCCTTTCTGTGCACATCCATACAACCCCTGTGAAAAGGTCTAGCCATAATTTTTTTCTGTGACTTTGATTTAATAAAAATGATGAGAAATTATTCCACCCACGTCTGAACTTACACACTAAGAGTTTTTATCCATACTGCATTTCCTTCATCAAAATATTCTGAGCTTTATTAGTGCAGAATGCTTGATCCAGGTCACAGTGAGCAAGCATACTGGTGTCTCTCAATTGCAAGTGGGTACATAAACTCTTTTTGCACTCTATGCAATGAGCAAGTTGCAAATACGGATATTATTTCTACCTGTTTATATTTTAGAAAACTAAACTTAGTGGAGGCAAGTCTCAAACATCAAACATTAATCCCTACTCAGATATTGCACTTCTTTAACGTATTGTCTCCATATATTACTAATAATGCAGACATATTTCCCTATAAATAGGAAACAACAAATAAAACCCAAGTTATTTAAGACATGATAGGCCCTATATTTTTTTCAAGATATTTTATTCAGAATAATTCCTCACAACAGTGACTAAATTCAGCAAAAGCAGTATTAGTGCAGCTCTTTCCAGATTAGTGAATACCTACTGAAATTATAACCAAATTTGGCTCACTGGGCATAGAGAGGCTGAAGTCTCCTATTCACAGCCAGATAGCATGGGCAAAAACTGTTTCCTCATTCTTAATTTGAGAGGAATTAATTAAGGTAGAAAGCAACATTGCTTACAGTCTTGGAAGGAAAAGATCAATGTTGCTAAGTGAAAAGTAATGCTTGTGGAGAAAAATAGCCCATGTTGTACCTATATATCAATAGGCAGTAAAATAGCTACTGTCAAGGAGAAAAGAGATACTGGAATCACCATGGATGGTTCTGCAAGGCACAGGCTCATTGCCCAGCAAAGTTAGAACAACAGTAATGAGAACAAACTGGATGTTATGACTCACTAGGAAAGAAATACTAATACTAGTACTAGCACGCTTGGCACTACTACAAACCTCTGGTACAACCCAATGTGCTGGTACAACCCAATTAGCACTGGAGTGCTAATCACTCACAGCTAAAAATGCTGAAAATTGTAGTAAGTTCAGTACAAAGCAAGTTTGACAGGGCTAGGACTCTTCAGCATGGTAATGCCAAATTTACAGAGTGACACAGTGCTTGCCTATAAACACACACACATATATATACATATATGAACAATGTAAAAAAGCTAAAGAGAAGTGATTTTTGGCTAACTATTCCACCAACATTCCCCATTAATTCCATAGGAATTGAATCAAAACATTTTATATATTTATGAAGTTCTGAGTATAGTACAAAAATGTAATTTCTACTCAAAGAAAAGCAATACATCAAATAATGACAGTAGATGAGTAATATAAGCTACTTGAAAAGCGGCTCATTTCCAAGATACTTCCAACCCATTTTTCTCTTATAAAGCTCCGAACAAATTAACCATTGTGATTGTTTAAAAAGAAGCATGATTAGACCTACCTGGGAAAATAGAGTTTTGAGCAACCTGTCACTTAATGACACATAAGTTATAAAATTCTAAAAATCAACGTTGCTTTCAGAATTTATAGATTTTATAAATAAAAGACCCTAAGCAGAAAAGAAAAATCATGAGGGGGAGTGGTATTAATACTTAGAAACTTTCCTCCTACCTTTTACAAGGCTGTGAGTTGAGTTGATGATTTTATAATAGGATCATTTCTTTTTTAAACAAACTCATGTCACCTAGGAATGGTTTATTCATAGTATATACATAAATCCAACTCAGAGGAAGGAAGCTTCCTGAAAATTTTGCTTATAGAACTCTGTTGTATTTTGGAAAATGTGCTCCCACTGGCTCCAGAGAAAATAACAGTCTTAGGCTGAATTTGACATATTACCTCAGCTCTGATGTATCTCTGAAAAAAAAAAAAAGATAAAATGAAGAGGTGAAAACACAGTTCAGTGTTTCTCACTATTTTTTAAGCTTAGCTAATAATATTATTCTCAGAATCACCATAGGGCTTTCCTCAGCTCACTAGGGAGCTATAGCTCGTGCCTAGTACATACAATTTCTCTGCATAGATGCAGCATGTAAACATTTCCTTGCTACTCTGGAAATATACAAAAGGGGATATATATGTGTAAGAAAATAATCTGTCATCATGAGAAAGATAACTGCAAGATTCTTAGGTTAGGATCATCCTTTCATTACATATGTGTACCAAGTACAGCATAGGAGTTTCCTCATCCTTAGTTACTGGTTTCATCCCTGTACCACGCTACTGATTTTCTAAATTTCTTTAGGTTATATAATATAAATGGCACAAATTGTAAAAAATATAGTAATGAACAACTTTAAAAAGATCCATTCTTATTGTGTTAAAAACAAACAAACATAAAAAACTAACCTGGACAACTGAAAAGCAACAGTTTTTTTGTATCTGCTCCAGGGTGCAAAACCTATAACTGGCTGAGGTAATAGCTGCCAGATTAATTCCATATGGAAGTTCTTACATCTTAGGAGACACAGGTGACACTTTCTCTTTTAATTAACTGACACTTTAGCATCATCTGAATACACGTGCAGCTATATACATCACTACTTACATAGGAGTAGTAAAAATGACTCCTCAGAACAAACCATCCAAATGAAAATACATGAACTGCAGGATGTTTCCCTCTCATTAAAAATCCATCTACTCATATCGCATGGGTTCCTCCTGGACAAAAAGACAGAGAGACTTTTTTCCTTATGAAAAATGCTACTGATGGTGAAGAAGCATTTACAAATGCTGATTAAGACAGACTATTCCAACTACTACCACAAATGCCAGTTCTCCCAACTCTTCCAGCTCTCTACCATCCGCACCACTGTAGCACTCCACATCTCAAATGATAGCCTCAGAGTTGGTACAATAATTATCTTTTAATCTAATTGTGGGGCGATGCCAATAAAGTCTATAAAAAGAATACAAACTTGAAGGTATCGGATTTCATACAAATATTCAGTTTTAAAATAATTCTTTCCTTGAAGATCTTACAATTTAGTTTGAGTCAGGACCACAGAACTACAGTTTTACAGAAACCTGCAATTATATAACTAATTCTCCTTTAAAGAAAGTGTTTTACTATTGTATTATTTTTAAATGAGCAATGTTGAGTACATAATTCTACCAGACGCCATTGGCTTGATTTGGTATAACAATTAAAACTTTCTGTTCTTAAAGCTGTGGCAAAATTGCTTATGCTGATACAAAACTAAATATATTTTTATATAAGTTCTAAGAAAATCAGGAAAAGCAGGTATTGTTGACTTCAGTCTTTGTTAAAACAAAATTAAACAAAAATAATAAAAGACAGATAAAAAACTATTTGGAAAGAAAATTTCTTTTCAGACTTCTAGAGATCTCTTTTATGAACAACAGTGTAAATATATAAAAAATGGCCTACTAATTTCTTTTATGTGAACATAATACGTCCATGTGCCTGTGTAAATAACAGAGACACAGACCAACACTGAAAGGAACTGTTCAACAGAGGTGTTACGGTCTCGTATATTCTACCTCTTTCCTTGTAATTTAGTAAGGACAACAGAAGCCTGGTCAAGTTTAATATACTTTCTCAAGCCAGTAGGATACTTTTATAATTATTTCATTGTTTCCCTTTCATCACTTTAAACATTATGAGAATGCACAAATTCACTAGCGCATAGAAAACTTCATAGCGGTATCACCGTGGAAGAGGAGCAATGCCAGTAACACACCATCCAGGAGTTTCCTTTTATAGCTTCTGGCTGCTGTGCACGTATGTCCCAGCAGCAGAACTGCCATGAGGAAGCACACATTCACACAAGCAGGAGTGTTACAACGCACCAACCTCCAGCTTCTTCAGCCAGCTCTAAACGGAGAGTCCACTTTAGCAAGTTCAAGTCTGCCTCCAGCTTTACTTCCCAGACGGGTAACCACCTCACTGAAATCAGATCTGCCTGACTGTGCTTCACCAGCAGATGCTGGGCACAAGCTGTGATTCCTAAGTCATCTATGTAACTAAATGGGAGAAAATAACTGCTGCTTAGTTTCCTGAAAACCAACCCTAGGATGGACAGAAGCAGTGGAAGAAGCTCACCGTGGGTTAATCAAGCTGTCACGTTTCCAGCAGAAGCTTTGCCCAAGCTGAGGACTGCATAGGAGGTTATGAACAGCACTGTCCTACCATCCTAAAAGCCAAAAAGTGAAGTGTAAAAGATGCTGTTACGACACATGCCATTAAACGTGCATTTTCATGAACTCTGTGCATGAGTTTACTCACTGAAGTGAGAGAAATTCTGCATTTTAAAGTCCAGTGTAATGGTGGATTGAGCACTGAGGAATCAAAATAGATAAACCTGGCAAAGCTAGGGAATGAAGCAGAATAAAAGCAGAAAAGGCATCTAAATAGGTTACAAAATACAAAAATGACAACCAGCAGAGAGACTTTTTTTAAAGTAAACTTGGAAATTTAAAACAAAAAACATTTCAGCTGTCAGGAAGAACACAATGATATCATATGCTTTGGGGAAAAGTGTGCACCAACAAGATTTTTCTACCTAAATTCTTTGACTTCTGATTTCATACTGCTGTCTTATCAAAGCATGAAAGCAGCTAAAAAGAAAGCAAGATGATCTGGATATAAATAATGCTATAAGACATTTTAGGTCAAATTGTCTCTCTTCTTCCAAAAGTCTCAAGAAATTCTTAAAGATTACTAGGTAGGAGGCTGTATGGGGGTTAAATAGACTGGACATTACTCCTCTCTCAAGAAGACTCTTTACTGCTCCTGAATATACTGACACAATGGGGAGATTTAAAGATGAGTTTCAAGTTTTCTGTGGACTGCGTACAATTTTACAAAGCAGCATGATGCAGTGTTCCCACATGAAAAGTGAATGCAAAACATGCTAAACAAACAACAACAAAAAAACAGAAAACAAAAAAGAAACTACGAATTTTTCTGCAGTAAGAAAATCAGGGCAAAAAATACATGACTTTTTGAATCGGGTCCAAACCTACCATTAAATGTGCTACAGTTACAGATTCTACAGATACCAGCATTAAAATCTACCTACCTTTGAGCTAAAGGTCCTCAGTGTTGTTTTTCTGAGTAACAAGCACACATAAAAAGGTCTAAAAATTTCAGTCAGAAAAGTTCAAACTAACATATTCAGTCTGAAATCTATTTACACTTACTAAGGAACTGAAACATCCTCACAAAGACTTTTAACATGACATTTTCTAAGGTTAAAACAAACAAAAGTTTGTCTGACTTTGAATCACTGTGTAACCTAACAGGAGACTTGAAAACAGAGGTTAAAATAATAGCTACACTCAGTGACATACGATCATGTTTCTTTTGTCCTTTGCAGGCAATCTTGTAATACCATTCAGAACATGGGCGGGCATCACGCGACGGGGAGAGACCACAAGAAGGTGCTCCCCAGCTTTGCTTTGCTCTATTTGTGTCCCCTCATGGCAGATTTTTACTGACAGATCAGCTGAACCTCATTACTCCAAGGAGTTGTGCTTCAGGAAGTGAACACTTTGAAATGTCATGACCTTTCCATGACAAGAAAAAAATGACACCAAGAAAAGAGAAGAGACCGAGGACTAGAATTAATGAAAATATGTTTATTATAGTTTAATATATTATAATGACAATTAAATTTCCACCTGAACAATTAAACTTTTAAGAAGATGGACACAGAATGTATCAGTTTATCAATTGGTCAGGCCATGGGGACACACAACTGCTCTATTACTCTGGTTTGACATTGCTGAAACACTGAAAGAATGAAGCTACTCTGTCTTGATATAAGGTCCAGCCAACAGTCAATATATTTAGTGTCTGTTTTAGAAATTTTTAATCTAAAGTTACCTCTTCAGTGCCTGTCAGGGCTGGAGAGCTCACATTTCACTAGATAGAAATGATTTGACAGTTCCTGACATTACTCCCTTATGATGAAGGCTCTGAATTCAGAGGCAGCTTCTAACTGTTGAAAATATGTACATGAGAAAAAATGTTCAAGTGCTCCGTTGGTGTGAGCCACACAGTTTTGGTGAGGAAAGAGATCAGTGGAGTTACCTGAATTTACACCAGCTGAGGCTTTGCTCCAGACGATCTTAAAACCTGGTGGCTCAGGACTGAAGATTTTGTATATACATAGTACTGTATATGCTATACTCCCCATGAAATATACAATATACAATATGCTATACTGCCTATGGAATTTTACTTCACCTTACTCCCAAATAGCCTCAAAAATCTCGGAGATGATTTCCCTTTTGTCCTGATTAATAAACAGGGCTGCTATGGTGGTTTCCATACCCTGCTGATCTGTAAAGTTTCTGTCTCATGCAGGGCTTGTTCATCCTCTTGCAAACCAATGGGGTTTGGGAGCTCTTTACAGCCTAGTGCAACAACGTAAACTCCACTTGGAATTGACAGGAGGTGGGATTACCCTATAAAGAACAGCCAAGCCCAGCAAGTAGGCTTAACACAAAGTTTAAGGTAAAGATGACAATATGTGTACATGAGTAAGACTAAAATAATCATTATTAAGCATTTGGTGGTTTTCTAAACTTTTACTTTAATAATGTTACTTTTATAGCCATGCCGCTGCATACACTCACAAAGTTCACCTATGGAAATGTGGAGCAGATCCTACTCTGTAGAGCATGATTTGAAAGGGGGACAGTACTTATGAAAAAACCTGAAGTGATTAACATGCTCTGCTTGTTCATACAGAATCAGTGATCACTGCCATGTGCAATTTCCCCCTTTCAGAGAGCATAATTTCATGACCCTCATCCTTAATCTTTTGTTCTAAGACTGAAGTGCTCCTTTTAATATATTTTTTAAGTTTGATTCATAAGTGACACTTGGGATATTATCCTCCACAAAAATTGACACACTCCAATCATTTTGAATTCATTTATAACACTTTCACATTTCTAGTTTAAAGTTCTGAAAAATGTAAGTGCTTCTGTACTCTGGACCATCTCACAGCCTTTCCCAGTTTAAGGACACTTAGAAATTCTTAATGATCAAATGAGTTTAATTACATATGCTATGGATGACTAAAACTCTTATTTTCTTTTTTTCTTTCTTTCTTTCTTCTAAATCTATAAACTGATGACTTCAAGTATTTCTTATCTTCTTTTTCTTGTATACTACTATGTCCATGACTCCTGCCTTCTACCAGAGTACTCAAACTACATGGGAAATGGTGTTTGTTGCAAGCTGTACTCAGTATACGTTCTCCTTCAGTTAGGAATGAATACAATTTAAACACTAGTAAAACATAATTTTGGAAAATATGATTTCAATAAATCATTGTCTCGGACTTGGGATACTTGATTTTGTACTCCGTTTGAAGGTGTCTGAGGTGCAGAAGATTCACAAAATCTAGTTAAATGCTAAAGTTTCAGTTCCGAACTTCATTTACAAAGTGACTCAGCGTTCAGTGTCTAATTCAGATGCTGAATTGCCCTGAAGGCATCTCAAGGCTGGCGAGGAGTCTCCAAAAGACACTTAGATGTTGTGACTGCTACCATCTGATTTCCATTCATATTGTCAGGAACTGATCATTTTTGCTTCAACTATACTTTTGTAGAATTTCTAAATTTTCGTAGAAATTCTCCTCTTTCACTTGATCCTCTTTCACTTCATAACAGAACACCTTTGTTTTGCTTGTTGCATGGCTTTTATCAACCTATTATGACCGATAAACGTGGAGCAGATAAAAAGAAAGGCACTGCAGTTTTAGCCTTTAGCATTCCTGTGACCATGTTGTTCTACTTAAGCAGATCTATTAATATTGTCCTGGTGCTATGGTAGATTATCATCACACACAACCAAATAACTAGGGCAAAGTCAATCTTCTGCAGCTACAAAACATTGCCCATACATTTTAAGTAGTATTTTATGAGAGAAATGCATCTTCTGTATCTGTTTGAGCATGCTGGGTCAGGTTCATCCCTAATCATAATTACACCTTGCAAAGGGTGCCAGACTAAGAGAAGATTTTCATCCTCTGAGGAGATTTTTTTTAAGAGAAAACAGTCTTAGAAATAAGTTTACTCAGGAATTTGAAAAAATATGTTAGGTTTTCTAACAGTTTTATCTCTAACATCTCTCTCTTTCTTACCTCTGATTATTCATTAGAGTTTCTTGATCTTGCAGTAACAGCACGGCTTTCTTCATCTGCTGGTTTCTGCATCTCTGGACATGTGGGACATCAGATTACCTGTGAAACATCTCTATCCCACAAAAAAAAGTTTGAAAGATAATGCTCCTGAACCCATCCGATCCCCAAAGTTAAGTATTAGTTGATACCTCCAAGGGACCAAAGTCTTTGAAATCCCTTTTATAAAAAGGTACAGCACTCCTACAGGCAGCCTACAGTGCTCCTTTTTGAGAGAGGCTCGTTTTGTCTAAAACTTCTAATGTGATTGAGGAGAGAGTGGGATGCTAACATTGCAAATCTGAGGAACCAGAATATAACATAATGTTGTGCCCAGACGACATAAAATGCTAGGTCCACAGACTTGTGATGTGCAATAGAGCTCTGAACCAAGTTTCACAACTTCAGTTTTTAAAATGGTTTTCGGGCATGTAAGCAATACCTGTGTGGACAAAATTTGGAAATCAGGGTTATGATGATATATGTTGATATATCCTTAAAGAAGTGTCAGCTTTTTATTTTGGTCTAGAGAATCATTTCACACACCTAATACAAAGAACTGTTTTCTTTCGTATTCTGAATATATTCCTCAGAAAACAGTTCAGTAAACTTTCCAAAGATAATCTGCCTGATGAAGATTTTTTATTGCTAATGCTTTAAAAACAAGATTTTTTTTTTGGCAAGAAAACAAATTAATTTTAAGGAATATGAATCACATTTGGGGAGGGAAAAAGGGAGGAATAAATATGCTTTTTTTTGCAAAAGATTATGAACATAAATTAATTTTACAGGCTTCTTCGCTACCCCAAAACCAAGTGGATGCTGGAAAGTCTCAGCACTTTGTGCCTCTTTAGTGAATGCTATATGCTGAAGTAACCAATAAATGTTTTAATTCATTAAGAAAACTCTGGTTTTGTGTCAACCTGTTATTTACATAACAATATTTACATCAGCAGACTGAGACAGTCACTGGATTAAAGGAGACTGATTAACAAGTCTTGAGCTCATTGATCTAAACTTATGCATGGAGTAAGTGCGCATGCCCCAGTATTTTCTGTTGCAACTATACAATACCTGAATGTAACTATACAATACCTGAATGTAGCTCATTGTCTGTATTAATAAAGAACTCTTTGAATTGTAAGAATTTTCCACTACAAGGTTTGGTGCTGGTTTCCACTTGGCCCTAAGTGAAAGGAAAGTGTGTTTACTCTGTCTTGTTAGGCAGTTAGGAGAAGATTTGCAACTTAGGTACAGTAGCACAAGCACTGAAGTAACTGACAATATCGCTATTTATAGGATTTAATAATGCAGTAAAATAGAGGTAATAACCATTTTCAGCCTGGTTTCAATTACTTTCTTTCATAATATGAACACATTTAAATTTTAGCAATAGCCCATTTACATTTTTAACAATTTTAACTGCAGGATACTCGAGACATCTCAAAACTATCATTATGAGCCTGTTGTTGTCTGTTGTCGGAATGTTGTCTCCTTTTATGACACCAAACCAAGCTGTTAAATATTTAACAGTATATTGACTAGAAATATTGAATGGGTCAATTTAATTTCTTTTCTCTTGGCTTTGTTCTTATGCTGTGTCCATAGCAGTAGCAGTGGTGTATCATTCACAATAACAGCAGCAAACAAACCCATCTGTGTGGTAGCTCTGATGATAGCAGGTTTTCATATGGCTCTGAAGACCAATGTTCATTCAGATGGTTTTCCCAAATGGAGGACAACAGACATCAGGCTCACATAGGAATTGTTCCTAGATATTCTGTGGGTTTTCTTTTTTTTTCTCAGCTAGTTACATGCAATTGGTTTGAAAGACCATTTGAGTCTTCCTGCAGTTTGCTGTGTAACGAGCATCTTACCTCCAGGTTTTTAAGACTAGCCAACACTCAAACTTTGCTACTCCCAAACCTACTGCCTCCACAACATCTACTAAGTCCCATTTCACCAAAAAAACCCACATTTCAAATGTCTGGTATCAGGTATACAGACTAGGTGTAAACCAACTTATATATATTTATGTGCTACTACAGCTGCTGTACTCTATGCCATTATCATCTTTCTGAACCAGTAGTTCCAACTGATTGGATTTACTAATGAATGACTCCTAGCTGTCCTGCTTCATTCTAAATGAAGCAATGTCACCATAGTGTGACCTCATACTGTAGGTCTCCCCCAAATCCTTTAAAAAAAACGTCTTTTGGGATCAGGTCTGATGCAGTTCATCATGTAGCATATATCATTTGACCTTAAGGTCCCTTTTCCAAAATAGGTAACAAAATAAAATGCACACACAATACAGTACTATGAAGCTGTGTACAGCAACAGTCTGGCTCTAAGGTGATCAAGGACTCTGGCGTACCTGCAGGTGGGACACTCCTGAATTCAGTTCCTACACACTTTTCTTCCATTCTTCTTTCATTTTGCTCTGCATTTGGCAAGTAATAAAAAATGACTATAAATCTGGCACTGCTTAATCTATGAGAAGAATATTAGGAATTTGCCATCCTATAAATATAATTCCACTGCGAAACTTGTGAATAACTTAAGCTACGTTCAGAAATGTTTTTAATGGTAATAAAAATCTTCCAAATTTTAAATGATGAAATGAATTCTAGATTTACATGGAAGGGAAAGCGTAATAAAAGCTCATCCTCCACTGGCCCACGTAAGATTTGCTATACTGCACAAGCAGGAGTTTCAGACGCAAAGTGCCCACTGAACATCCTGAGACATCTTATGAGGCCTCACCAAGTGACTTCTTAACACTTCGTCAGTGGTAGTGTGCAACAAATAATTCCCACTAAAATCTGAGGTCTTGGCGCTGTCAGACTGGGAAAGTAATAACAACACTGCAAAGCACTGGTTTCACCAGTTACCAAAGTATATTTGCTTTGAAACTTTCAGAGGTCCGAACGAACATTAGGCCCTGCCTCAGCTGCAGCCAGCGCCGCGTTGCAGCCGTGTCGCCGCCTCGCTGTGGCCCTGACGGCGTGGACCAGCCCCGGCCGCACTCCTCAGCCCCAACAGCGTGGACCATCCCCGGCCGCGCTCCTCGGCCCCGACCGCGCTCCTCGGCCCCGACCGCGCTCCTCGGCCCAGGCCACGCTCGGCAGAGGCGCCTAATGCCCAGGCCTCGGGCTGGGCCTGTGGCTGCCCCTTCGCCCTTGCAGGGCACCAGACCAGCCTGGGCTGATGAAGCCCAGGATCTAAATTCCATTTCAGTTGGGTAGCAAATATAAGGCTTGCTGGTATTTGCTTGTGCCCATACCGCAGGGCAATGTTTAACAGTATATCGACTAGAAGTAGAGTTAAATGTCTTTTCCAGTCAGAAGGAAACCCAGGATCCTTATGAGTTACTATTCCTTTTCTGTCAACAAATATCACTGGGAAAATCCCTCCTGCCTTCTGCCTGGAAGCTGCTGAAGCTTTCAAAGCCGGAGCACAGGGCTCTCCCGAGGCAGAGCCCGCGAGCGCGGCACTGCCAGCGTTCAGTTCAGGTCAGTGCAGTTGGGAGACCTTCTTTCATGAAGCGCTGCCAAAATCAGCGGCAGGGCGGCTGTCTCTGCTTCTGGCCGAGGGCCCAGGCAACATGAGCCCAGCTCCCTGCGACAGCTAATGGGTTTGGTGTGTTTAGCAAAGGCTATAGTACAGGCAATTAGGATCAAAACCAGGGACGTAACGGCTGCACCACAGCTCTAGCAAGGGACTGAAGGATAATCCTAAATGTACAAGTTTGGGAATGCTTTATCTGCAGTCCTAACAATGGCGTTTGGGCATTATATAAATGCAGCCGTGTGTGTTTGTATGCACACAAGCACACGCACGTCCACGCAGTTATACCACAAATGACATTTCTTTCGTTCAAATCAAAACAAAATCCTGTCGGTGAAGGGTTGTGTTGCCTGTGAAACAAACCACGTAAAAAGTTACTTAAACTATAGCACAAGAGGAATCGTTCAATCACAACACACAACACACAGAGTAACTTGTCTGACCCCAGTTCAGGTACTGCAAACTTAGGGTTTTGTTTTTGTTGGTTTGGTTTGGTTTTGTTTTCTGCAAGTACAGCTTAGAGCAGAACATGGCCCGCAGCCTGTTGAATAATAAAAATCAAAAGGATGACATGGGAGAAAACTGAGTTTGGTTCATATCAGAGTATGAAAGTTGTTCGAAACTATTTGCCCTGCAGCTCTTCTTTCACTGTTGTTGCTGTCTCAGATTCACACTGTCACGTCTAACAACTTACCTTAAGTAAACAAATGTCAAAGTTAAACAAAGATCTACACGAAGTGATGCCGGCAGCAAAGAGTTCAAAACAACTTTCTTCCAAAGTTTCTGCTTCAGTACTATCCAACTGCTTCTCTGCTGTTCAGAGATCCCAGAGGAAACATGTTTTACTGCTCACTTTCCATTTGCTCAGCGTGCAAAAGCTGCTTCGGTGCTCTCCCTTAGGCTATTATGAGCATTTTACAGGGTTGGAATACGTGGTAGGGCAGGAATATACTGATAACACCTGATGGGAGACCTGATGGGAGAGCCTGGGGTTCTGATAACTGAGCTGTGTAACTCTGCCTCTGTCCACCCACGCCACTAGAACTGGGATGATGGTCCTGGCTCTGGGTCACTCAGTCTGTTCAGCTATCCCTGGCCAGGTTTTCCCCTCATACTACCAGGACGGTACAATAAGTACATCACAGTAAAAAGAAATATATATAATGCACAAGGCTCTGTCACAGTATGTTTTATGGTATCTTTTTAAAGGTTATCTTCTGTTAACATTCATCTTCTGTCATGGAAAACAAAATGAACTGGAAGGTCTGCATTACCAGCACAGTCAAACAGGACAATCTGAGGGCATGTTGTGGGTAACTGGGGCATGCTATCCCCGAAGACCATACCTGTTATGGAAACTCTTGCTGTCATCATGCTTTTTAGTAGAGGTTAGCATCCAGAAGGAGATGCTTAGGTGCAGGAGATGGGAGATGCACGGGCAGGTTTCCATCCTTTCACACATCACAGCATGGGCAGCACAGTCACAGCGGATGCCCTTCTGGCTGGGACAGTGCCAGGTCCCAGCTGCTGGGAGGACAAGTGAGCGATGCGGTCTTCAAGACTGCAGTTGATCACGGTTGAACTTCCAGCATATCTTGGGCAAGACGTACTGCAACAGAAGCAGCCAGGGAAGCCATTTTAATAACAATACTAACAATAGAGGCAATTCATATCCTCCTAAAATGCTTTCTTGCACAAGACACGTACATCACAACAAAAAGCTGTTAAGCTGGTTGGTATGTTAATGCTGCTTTCTCTAGGGTCCTCTTGTCTATAAACAAGTGTGGACTTTACAAATACATAGGAAATACAGTAGCTATCAATCAGTATATTCTAATCTTTATTCTAGGCATGATCCTGTCAGGTCTTCTTTCATAGTAAGATTAATTTTGAAAATTACACAAGTCTCAAGTGACATCATCTACATCTTGAGGCACAATGTAAGAGAATTAGACTCTTGAAGTCTATTTCAAGTACCTCTCTAAAGGGCACAGTGGGAAAAAAGTCCACTCTTCAGTGGTTCTGTTATCTTAGTCTTTACTCAGTCCACTCTTCAGTGGTTCTGTTATCTTTGGGAGCACAGTAGAGTATCTCAAATGTGACTTTTCTTTTGGCCTGGCTCTCACAGTGGATTTGAATAAAACCCCTGAGACTATAGCTCAATATTCTACAACTGGGAGCATATGGGGGCCAAGAATCTGCATTCCCAGCTGCAGTAGTGCTCATTTCATTACATAAGATGCAATGATAAAGAAGCTATTAATGGTAACATGCTGCAAAGAATTTCACTCACCTTCCTTAAGAGGTAATAACTTGTTTCACAGTGACAAAAATTGAATTTTTCTCTTTTCCAGTATATCCTGTCTTTCATAAAGGGCCTTTGTATCAAACAATTCTTGTCTCCAGAGTAGCAGCTTATTTAACTCTCTCAGTGTCTTAAAAACCCGGAGGTTGCACATATCTTCCTAGCCCAGAAAAGATTTTTATGTATGTGGATGTAAGCCCTGGAGACTCAAGGTATGACTGGAGGCCAATACAGGCTTTTTTAAGAAGGCAATTTAGAAAGGGTGGCCTTGTGCAGACAACTTGGAAACACAATGTTAGCACATGCTTCCAAATCATGGTATTGGCTTCATGACTGAATTCATGCCTGGAAAAAAAATACATACATATATTCTTCAGCATTTATTTGTATCCAGCCATCTATAACAAATGCTTTTAAAAATGAAATCTGAGATACTCACATTTACCCAACTTCCAGAAAAATCTAGGAAAAGAGGAAGGTCCTCTTCTTTGTACAGACTTAAAAACATGGAGAGGAAAACAAAGGAGTACAAAACATGTTACAGTTTATAATTTTGTGTGTTGCTGTTCCAGTTTTGGGGCGTCAAAATTCAGCACCTTATCCCAGAAGAAAATTGGATTATGTAATATTAACTAGAATGTTCCAGATCCACCTTTTGCTATTGCTTTGTTTCTCCAAATCTCCCTTTAAATGTGCTACAAATGAGGAATGAGAGTTACCTAAGTCGCCTTGCACCAAGTGAAAGCCATTGTGCCAGCAGTTAGTGTCCTCGCTTGGGGATATTTCGGCACATTTAGCACAGATGTGTGCACACACAGGCACAGATGCGTGTGAGCAGGTGGTGATCCTGTAAGAGAATAGCGGGGCAGGCAGCCTGTCCATGACTAGCGCACTGCGCTGCGCTCAGTCTGTTGACATGTGTTGATGCACCATTTGTCTATTGGTTTGATAAACCTTTTAATTCTATGCAATATCTCATAGTAAGGAAAGCATTTCAAAATGAGCATCTTGCAATAGTCTGTTCAGCCTCTCTTGGGAGTTAGTAAGTGTGACCTTGCTCTAGCTCCCATGACGGGGCAGGGAGGAACAGCCCCTGCTCTATGGCTGGCACTAGGCTCACATCCGCCTTGTCAGATCGGAAAGCTCTCCTCCCCGGAGCTCAGATCCTTACTCAAAGCTGAGCACAACCTCATCCCGCAAAATACAGGCCTATGCGATACAAGAAATCACCAGTGGAAAGACACTTTTTCATTAACCTACAGAATAACTACATAAAGTTAGTACACACAATAGCAAACAAGGAGAAAAGCAAGGTAAGGCTTTGTCTGCAAATAAACCATAACACTCAACTCCAGTTTGTTTCCAGGATTAACCAGAAGGGCATTTGGGCACTGTCAGGTTTCTGGGAGGTATCGCAGGAGCAAGATTCGATGGCCGTCAGAAGCCAGTTGTTCAATGGCTTGTTCTGTCATTCTTCAAGCCAATTATAGAGCTCAGCTCTTGAGATACATGGCAATTACATGACATCCCGGAATTGTTAATGTCTTTTTTTTTAAATCACCTCTGACCTCTTCTATAATTATATGTCAGTTGTTTTCACAGTGATTAATTCTACAGAACAGCCCAAGGGAAAGCAGCCTGCAAGAACCAGGACTTACTTCACAGATCTTTCTTTCATAGGTTCTTCTTACTTACACAAGAGACAAACAAAAGTCTCAGTCACAGGATTGACATAGCTGAGGAGAACAAGAATTCCTGTCATTATCCTAAACATTTGGAAAATTCTCTTATTCAGTTTATGAAATCTGGTTTTCCTCCACTCCTGATAATTGCTAAAGACTGTATTAATACAGACCAGAGCTGGATCCTATTCCCTCATTATGAGAAGGAGGAAGAACAGAAAAGTAGTATCTCTGCAGAGGGGTGAGTAAATCTTTTTGTTAGGTATTATATCTTCCAATTTGAAGTTTCTGGTGCTTAATACAGCCACAGTGCAACACAACAAACAAACAACAAACAAAAAAGCCAAAATAGCTTTTCTCCTAAAACAAAAGAAATTGATGCCTCCATCACCCTAGGAAGAAAGAAGGTGGCACGTGGTACATCTCAAATGAAAACTGTCCACTGAATCTGTCATCTATTTATTTTAAGACCTTAACAAATCCCAGTTAGTCATTCACGATAGTCCTGTCTGGTGTATGAGCATAGGTTGTTCCTTTGCATGCCTTTGTTCCTAGGCTGAATTTCAGAGGATTTTAAACAATGTCTTGTAAGGTCTCCTCCACCATGACTCTACCACAAGTTGACCCACAAGACTCAGGTTGGCTAGGTAGAACTTTCTAGCTCTAGAAATGTTTGCTCAGAAATGGCAACATTTACATGCATTTCATTTGTTACAACTTTTATTTTACTATTTTATTTTATTTTACTATTATTATGACTGCCAGTATTAGTATCACCAAGCTCTTCTCCAAACCCCTTCTGTTTCCTGCTGATTCTCCCATAAAAGCATACAAGTAGCAATTCATTTTTTGCTGAAAAAAACCATTTCTGTTTCCAATTACAAACACTTTTTGAGTGCAGATATTCCCGGAGTGCAGTATTCCTCTCACCGGTCTCACAGTTTACAGCTTCTGTGCTTTGTTGTTCACAGTGACTTCAGCAAACAGCTAATCAAACTCTAATCTTCAAATGTTGCTGGTGTGAGCAAGCTGGATTCACCACAGATTATGATGATAATTTGCTCTGGCGAGATAGTCCAGAGATTCCCTGAAACAGATATAGATTCATATCGTACAGCTTCGAAGTAAGATCTAACATAAAGAGTCCAAATTTAAAGACACATTCTGAGAAGGGGGTGAATCAATGAAGAACACAAACTACAATATATTTAAATTACATGTCTAACTATATAAAATAGTAAACAAGATATAATTGCAAAATAATTTTCACCAGCCTAGTGGCAAGTGAAAATTGTACTGATGGAAACTGCAGTCACACCTCTGGCTACTGTGTAGCATATCCTCATATTTCGAATTTTGGAACACTACTTTCTGGGGTAGACGTGCAGGGCATCCTCCTCTTTTGTTCCTCCAGGAACAAAAATGCTAATATTACTGAGCTGTTGTAAAGCTCAGTAAAATCTGCAAATGTCTGCCAAACAAGAGCCAGAGACTTTGAATAACTCCCATCCTTAACAATAGAACACAAAATCTCATATACTGGGAGAACTGATAACAGTAGCCATATAAAATAATCAGTTTATAGCCCACCCAGCAGGCCCTAGGAAATTATCTCAAAGTACTGTTAGTATTTTCAATCCTGCAGCTATTTCTGTTGATGAGGGATCAAAATATGATACAAACAAACAAGGTACACATGTAAAACATTTACATTACAGAGCTGACTGGTGCTTATGGCTGAAATGTTTGTTTTGGTTGGAAAGTCTGATCCATTGAAAGTGAAGCAAATTACTTCCACTTTAGAAGTGAAGATTTGCAGAAACCTATGAAACCTAGGCTTAGGGAGAACAAGGAAGCAATAAAATTATACTGCTTGGCACTACACGTTAAAATCATTTAATGTTAGCCTGGCACCAAGTTGTTTTCTAGACCTCTGCACATGCATTAATAATTTAATGAATGATAATTTTGTTTACAATTTTCATCTCTATTTAAAATGATTATTCTCCATTCTTCTATGCTTATTAAAAGAAGGAATATGTTGTCAGCTTTTACTCTGATCTTTGTAAATCTAGTGTGTGTGTGTGTGTGTGTAAAATCATATTAAGAGATTACTTCTTTTTACTGGTAGAGCCTGAGATATCATTTGTGCTTCTTTCTTTCTTTTACTTCCATGCAGAAATATTAACTTCTGATGCAGGAAAAAGTGGCCAGAGACATATCAAGCAGCCAACCTTCTATCTAAAACCATCAAGGATGGTACATAGATAACACCTCTAAAAATCTGTCCATAAATTCTTTATTTGTTTTAGTAAAAGAAGTTATGATGCCATGAAAACACAACAGAATGGTATAATTCTAGATTACCGCAATCTGTAGCATTCTACAAGCTTATAAAAATGCTGTGCAATGTTAGTGGGATAGGCTGTTTGCGGGATAAAAATCGCTGTTTTCAGAAATCAGTGATTCAATGCAAAAATAGCCAGTGATCCACTTTGTAGTTCATCTACATCAGCAGCAAAGCTTTGTTGTTCCTACAGTTCAAACCCTATTCTACAACATTGGTCATCATTAGCTGTCTCTATCCCTACATGCATGCAAAATGCTGCAGGCCTCTCAGGAGACAGTAAATACCAATATCTGCTTTGTAGGATGCAGGTCAAACCTTCCACCAGTAGGCAATTTATTTTCATGATAGTCTTTTTTCCCCCTTTTTTTTTTCAAATTTCAGATACTTTAAAAATATGCAATTCCTTTATGCTTACTGTGTTATGAAATCTTGTGAGGCATTCTTTGGTTGATGAGATGTCCACAATTCTTGAGCTTGGCCTGCAGGCGAGTATGTTTTGCGTAACACTGTTCAATACTTTGCTCCTTGTTAGCCTGCCTGTCGGCATGATAAGAAAACACGGAAAAACTAAATGGCAACATCACTTTGTTTTAAAGAATCCCCTTGTGAGGAAACAACTGCGAAGTCAGGAAACAATCTGAACAGGAAAGAAAACAGAAGCAACAAGAAGTATCCACCTTTTTTTAAAAGATGAAAAATAACGAGAACAGATTTATTTCATTCCATCTTTTGCTGGACTCCTGACATAATTTCCAACTAGGAGAGAAGATTGTTGGGAGACGGTCAGGACATTTCTTTGTAGGTTGATGTTTTATTACAGTATGTGAAAAGTTTGGCAAAGAGCGTGCACATATATGCGAGGAGTCAGAGATGTGTGATCTGACTAAATACTTCTGGACTTTAAAGGACAGTTCTGCCAGAGCTGAACACTGTCAGAGCAGATGGCAAAGCATGAAAGTCAAAGTTGGGCTGGATGTTGGTTTTGTGAGCCATTTTCCTAATTTCTTGATTTAGAGCAAGGTAAGCAGCTACAACTTTGACTATAACTTCTAAATTCATCTGGCGAGACACAGCAAAAAGGGTCACATTACTCTGATTTGCCAGGCATTTCCTGGCCTTGATCAGATGGCACAGATAACACAGTGACTTCAGGTCCCACTCATTTTTTCATTTCATTAAGTCATGAGGATGCGCTTCCTTTTTGTACCATTCACCTGCTTGCTTTACAAGGGAATGATGAGTTTCTCTGTGTTTCAGTGTATAACAATTATACTAGTGGGTTATTATTATCTCAATAATGAACAACCTGTACTATTCTTGTTTTGGATTGTATAGTTCCCTTCTTACATCTCAACTGCACTGTACATGCACATGAGTGTACAAAATCTTATGGTGATAAGTCCAGCATATAAAAAGCTGTACAACTGATGTCATGAAGACGGTTGGACTGAAAATGTAAACATACCAGTGAGATGGAAAGCATATGGTGTAGAAATAACTGCACAGGTATTCTAGGTACATAAAATATTGTGAAGAACATCCACATTGTGACCCTCAGGCTCAGATAACATAAAGATAACATAAGATAAAAGATTCCGTCTTTTAAAAACTGGCTCAGGAAGCAGTAAGTCACATCTGTAAGACTGAGGGAAGAAGGATCACACAACCCTTTCTAATTTTGAGGGAGAAGAATAAGCAAAGAAGGAAACAAATAATAATAGAATGTTGTTTTAAATGACCACAGGTAAAGTCAAATAAAGTTACAGATAAAATAAAGTCTCTTTGCTTTAATAGTAGCATTGTTTCTACATGGCTGCAGTACAGAACCTGATTGGAGTTTTGCTATTTACCTTTTCTATACTTAAAAAGGGAGTTTAAATTCTTACGAAAATAATCATATGTGAATGAACAGAGTAAATTCACAACCTACATCACCAACTAAAACATCCCAAAACAGATGATAAAATTCGACTCGTAAAAGAAATATTTTATGAAGCAATCAGCTGCCATCAGGATGGACACAAGAGAACTTGATTATAACACAAAAGAGACAACTGCGAGCACTTAGATGTCTCTTTTTTTTCCATCTCTCTGTGAGTTTTTGCAGTACTCCTTCTTCAAGCTATACAGAGCAGAAAAACAGATGTCTCAATAAATATTTTCTGGTATGAGAACATGCCTCCACATGTAACAAAGCCAACCCTTCAGTAAGAATATTTTAAATAGGTAAGCTGGAAGATAATACGTTTATTATTTCCATAGTTTCGTAGTTGTATTTAAGACAGTAACTGATTATTACTCTCTGGCTTCAGTCATGTATCAATTATGAGGAAAATCTGCTCTAATGCAAAAGTTCTGCTGCTACCGTTCAGCTTTCCAACACAGCTGTCACTTCCAAGAATGGTTGCCTTCTATTAGATCTGCCTGCTGTGCCTCATTACTGCTCTGTTCCAGGTCACTGAAGGCTTCTCTGTCCAGGAGAGAATGACATGATACTGCAGTTGTCTATTAAATCAATTGAGGAAGATGTTAAAGGAACAAAGTGCTTAAAATATTCATTAGTTTTAGAAGCACATATATCTTGTTAATTAACTTTGTCAGTAGATCAAATTAACAAGGGTTGAATGACAAACTAGCAAGTGATACATTAATTAATTCAGGAAATGATTCATTTTCTCTGATTTTTATAATTCACATGTCATAAAATAAATTCTGACATGAGTTATCCAATTAGGTACGATGTCCTAATTTTTTTCTATGTAATACTAAGGCTTGAGCATGAGGATAAGATGAGAAGATTCAAACACACAAAAAAAAGTTTAATTCCAAAGAATCATGTGACTTTTGGCGTCAAAATTTTCGTTTCAAAAATTTTGTATTCAGTTTTGGTTAACAATTTATTGGCAATTTTAGCATGCTTCCATGACAATCTAAAATATGTTTGAATACCGCTTGATTAGTGTTATTTCTTAGACTTTTCAGTATCTTGTCATATGTACAATATCATCTCTACAGAAATAAATAAATAAATAAAAATCATCATAATAAAGGAACCTTATTTTGGCAATACCAGCCTAATCCAACTTCCCATCCAAATCAAATTGCTCACAATACAGCTAGATCAGAGTTCAGTAAAACATACTTGTTATTATCCAGGCATTTTATGAGTATTTATGCAGCAACATTCAAGAAAGACCAGTTAACATTCTTCTTGAATGAAACTTCCTGATTGGTGTTTGAGTTCTCAGTCTGAAAATTACATGAAACTCATTTTTGTATTTAAGTTCCATATGTCTTAAGAAAGTGAAAAGCCATTTCTGGGACAGATGTGGGATGTCATCTGCATGCAGTCCCAAGAACTGACCGAGCAGCAAGAAACAGGGAAGTTCTGCATAGAGGATCTCTCTGCAAGGGCTTGTGTGATCCACTGAATGGTCAATGCTTGCTGAATGTCAACACAGTGAACCCACAAATGAAATAGAAAGGGATATTTTTCTCTGATTGGTAGAAAATTTTAGAAAACTGCCACAGAAAGCAGATCCATAACAACCAGGACCAGGAGAGGTACCACCTCAATTACTTTCCTGAAGCGGAGAAACAGAAAGTGAGCAGAGGCTGAGGCACAGGCAGAGGATGCTCTCAGGGCTCTCCCCATCCTGCGATAGGCTGGGGAGACAACCAACCAACACCGCACTGAGAATAAGCAAGTGAGATTACCCTCTGAATGCTTTGCCATGGATCTGGCAGGAAGCAATCATCTCTTCCTCTGTAACTAGTTCTAAAAAGACATAAGCCCCGTCTCAAAAAATAGACATCCTACCTGAGGCCTTGTCCTCTGGCCATGCATCATTTTGTGAGGAGCCAAAAAAGAAGTCTCTCAAAGTTTAGTAGATTCTAAAACAGTGATGATTGAAACGGCACTCTAAAGTCTGATATGATGCATTCCATTACGTTTTTGATAGAATGCCATAATAAAAGTTACATAGACTTTATTCAAATAAATCCCATGAGTGACAAGGAATTGGTCTGCTTACCTCTGAAAACTATAGGAACTCACCTGACACCTGTAGGTTTCCACACTATTTTGTTTTAAGGAATACATACTTATTTCAACAAATTAAATCAAGAACAGTATTAGCATGTGAATAGCAGTACTGTATTCTGAGGTTCTTCTGACTACTGAGAAGTTTTTTATATATAGAAGATACTGGCCCTTTTTCATCCTCTGGACTCTTTAAGCAGCCTTTAATCAAAATAAGAAATCTTAGCCATGAGTTTTGACTCTATAATTCTACACTACTTCCTAACTGGCTCAATCATCTCTTCAGTACTGAAAGTCTTATTACTTAGCAAATCTCTTATATTAATTATTGAGATATTACCTTTACTTCCAATTTTCAGTGAGTGCCTTAAGTCTGAGTAGCAAGGTGTAGCCCTGTGCCTAAATTTCTCCTGAGTGCTATGTTTTTGCTTGTGGACTTACAAACAAACACCTACATCCTGACTGCACAAAGCTACTCAGAGGCTACTTTATGTGCAAGCATTATCAGGGAAATGAAGATTTTCTCAACCTAGGAAACTTCAAACTTGTACGTCCTGTTGTTTAGGACAGCACCCAACCCACAGCTCACAGGGTAGTCTGGACTGGAGGGATCACCTAGATCACAGAACCCAGTCCCTCACAATAACAAACTGCAATGTTAAATGTTGAGGGAAAAGGGGAGAGACAGAAGGAAAGAGAATATCCCTTCCATGTGTTCACTGAGGACTATGAAGTACTTCTGATATCTGTAAAAGTTTTAGGTGTATGGTAAAAATTTAAGGACACAGTTTTAAAAGTCCACGCTTTGATAAACCACAGGAACAGAACTGACAGCATCAGCTAAACTGAGAGCATCATGGACTCCTTAAAATAGCAGGTAATTCACTGGCAGAGCTGAAAGGAGTAGTAATAAGCTCACCAGACTTCTCTCAAGTAATTTTTAGATACTTAATTCACATCATTCTTTGTACAGGTTTTCAGTATCCTACCACGGGCTGCACTTGGCAGAACATTCCCAACAGTTAAACAAACAGATTCCTTGAACCACTTTGGCACCAAGACCACCGGCTTTTCTAAAACTCCACCTCTCATTCTTGGCGGTTACATGAAGAGAAGGGTGACGATATTGAGAATAACTACCTCACAACCGAGACTTAGTCTGCAAAACTTCACTCATTTGTCTTCATTTCTTCTTCTCATCTTTCCTTTCTTAATCTTTCTTTTAATGATGGTACCACACTAAATTTCTTCGAGGAAAAATTCTACCTTTCTCTGGAGCATGAAGAATACTTATTTTGAGCCACTTCTGTCACTACGGCACACTGACTCTGGAAATGGGTGTTACAGTTCTATTAGAAATGATAACAATTGATGAAATGATTAGAAATTTTTCTCTGCCTTTTTTTTTTCTCCCAGGGTAAGGAACAACTAAAGAAAAAGTTGTGCATGTATGTTCCAGCTCACAGTCCCTCTTCAGAGACCAAACTCCAGAGCAGAAGTACAGTATTTTATTACCACTTTCCACACTGAGGGAAATCTCTTTAATGTGGACTGCCAAATCTTTCGCTGTTTGCTGTATTCAGATATTATGTTCTTTAGTTAGATGACTGTCAGACTTCTCATTAGCAATTCTCACAGCAGTTCTCAATACTAGGACTTGCAATGGCTTAAATCCACCTTGGGACGAGCAAGTATCTTTAAAATACTTACTAATTTTTTAATAACTAAGAAATAAGAGTTTGAGCTTTCTGAGATAACTGTTATTCCTGTCCTTAAGAAACTAGGGAAAAAAAAAGTATAAATCCATCTCAAAACTTGGAAGCAAGCCTCAGTGATGGCAATATCCAAAACAATTTCATGTCTCAGAAATGGAGGGAGTCTGTACTTCAGAAACTACAAAAACCTAACTCAAAACCTACTTTTTTAACATAGTGTTCAGTTTCCATAGTAGAGGAATGTAAATCCTCATAAGTAGAAAAGTAATATACACTTTTATGACAAAGTGAGAACTTTTATATTATGTGTTTTAGTTATAACTACATTTTTGAGAGCCTACTGTCCATTCATTCAGAGCAATGTAAATCAGGAGTAACTACTGAACTCAGAAAGCTAGATCTGCTTGCAGCTGTCCCAGTGTAAATCCAGAACAACACTAGATATGGTGACATAACAAAGCAAACAAATGCAGTCACAATTCTGCAAAAGAATTATTTCATGAACATTAAAACAGGCTGCATTTGCACTTAGTGATTAAAAAATTCCCCTCATGGCTGCAAGAAAAAATATTCTTCTTTAATATTTGGTTATGTTCTGTCTTACAAGCAACAATCTGTAATATCTCCACAGGCAGCAGTGAACTTCTGGCCATAAAAAGAAAATATTCTTTTTATGAAAAATAAATATGTAAATATGCAATATGCAAATCTCATGTTGAAAAATGAAAGATTTAGATTGTTAATAAACTTCCTACTCTACTCTTTAAATATCAAAAGAAAATGTATTTTTTACCGATATAGAAGTGAATTATTCTTTTTAATTGGGATTATCTGTCTTCCAGTAACACATAGAGTAAGTAATAATACTGACGACCGAACCTAATCTAGCAGTGACAAAATGCATGCAGAAATAGTATCACGGCTCTTCGCACAGGTCCTACGAGCCACAGTTCATACTTTTCCTCTCGAAGGCGTGAAAGGCGTTTGCGGGGCGCAGGTGCTGGACCCAGAGGAGCGCAGCTGCCCCAGAGCAGCGGAGCCGCGGAGGGTGCGGGGGCCTTGGGCTGCCTGTGGCGGCCGCGTCTGCACCAGGTGAGCTGGGCTCCGCGGGCCGCACCAGCCCGCGCAGGCGGCCCCGCCGATGGTACATACGGTCCTGCCGCTGCCTGGAACCGCCGCAGGCGTTGGTGACGCTGACACAGGCATTGGGACCGGCCAGGCTTCATCTGAGCTTGTCTGGGCCTGCCTGGGGCTTTGTTTTACCTTGTTGAGCAGCAATTACCTAATGACGGGACACCTTTTACCTACGGTTTCAGGTGTTGCTTGGCTTGGTACAGGTGTGTGGCTTAATGCAAACCTGTTTCTGTAATTAACAAGCAAGTAGTTACTCTGCGTAGAGTGAACTGCTTGTGTTGGTCTGGAGAATAAAAGCGCTGCCCAGGGGCACGTAGACGTAGGATGGCAGCCGGCACCTTGGGAGTGCGGGATGACCTGGAGGCTCCAGGCCTCCCCACAGCTCACACACCATCAGCTGCTGGTGCGCAGAGGAAGGCAACCTCGGGAGCTCACCAAACCCATTTCAGAGGCAGCAAAGAAAGCACGTCATGTACAGTAAACCCAGGTGCAACATGGACTTGTGAATCAGAGAGGAAAGAGCAGCTTGTACAGCGTGTTAACAAACACACAAAAATGACTCAAGCGTATTCTGAAGCGAGCACCAAGAAACCACCACCATTCTACTCGTCCCCAGGACCAGCCAGGACACCAGCAACTCACCGTACCCACGCAGCACGCAGCAACTCACCGTACCCACCTTAATGACGCCATCAAGCGGAGGACCAAGTGGGGCAGTGGAAAAAGGAGTAAAGCGTGAAAGAAAGGGATAAATGCTAAAAAGTTTGCATATATAATATATTTCACTGTGTGCATTTGCCAAAACTATCCACTTTACTGTAATTAAAAATTCATTATTGTGTCACAATAATAATTCTATCCATATTGTTTTTCCATTTGACTTGCCCTTTTCCAAACAAACAGCAATGACCGGAAATTACACAGTCATATGAGTCAATTTAAGGAGATCTGCAGAGGAAGGACCAATGTACTCATAAGGTGCCTGATTCAATTTTTTTTAAATGTCCAGAAGCCATAAAAAATTTAATTTTTTTAAGGCTCTGTCCTGCAAAATCCAGACACATTTTTGTTCTAAATCAAATTGGACCAAGGGATAGGAAGAAAATCTCTCTATAAAAATTACAGAGATATGGAATAACATTAGAAATGGCCTGATAAATGATATATGGAGGCTAATTTCATGATACATCTGCTGCTGTTTAACTAAACAAAACTGTATTACACTGCAACAACATGACAACCCAATCTGATAATTTTCCTGGTGTTATTCCTCTCATGTGACTTTATCTTTCTTGTAGTATGTATGGGCCTTTAGAACAAAAGCAAATTACTGCAGGTTGAAGCCATGGTGATACCTCTCCCATCAAGAGAAGGAAAAAAAAAAAACAAAGAGTCTGGAGGTATTAGAAGCTACAGGGAAAAAGAAAAATATTCCTAAGGTAAATCTGTGACTCTTTTTAAGATGCTACCATCGGAAACTGAGAAGTGAGCTCAGAAATGAGGTGAGAAAATCTTCCCTCCATTCCAGTCAATCAGGTTTCTCTCAAAACCAAGAGCAAATCTAGGGGAGAGGTGGAAAGTACCTTCTTTCTTGAAAGGTTCTGAAAGGCTAAGAAGACCTATGAAGGGCTTCATATTCTTGCTTTTGAATGAAGAATAGAGAGCAGCTTCCAAAAACCATATAAAGAGTGGGCAATCCAAGACACTCCTTGTAATGGACTGAGATACAGAACCAACCCTAGGAAAGATCGTATGACTTGCAGACATAATGATGTCTGCAAGAATTCTGGACATTCAAATTACTTAAATTTCAAAATGCAATATTGAAATAATTTTCTGTTTTGACTCTTCTGGCTGGGTCAGCAGTAGCTGGACCAGGCAACTTTAATGTGCATGCTGAGAAAGAGAATAGCTCAAGGTTTATGTCTGCTACAAAATACACCTTCTTGTGAACACACACGAAGGCATGCGCTCACCTACTGTTTGTTCCCTAATGCAGATATGAAATATTCAACCCATTTAATTCAGTTAAGTGTGCATCTATTTGGAGGTTTGCAGATCACTGATAAGCTGCTGTGAGGCTAAATCATAGGAACGTCTTTTGTAGGACATAAGGCAGGTGATCCTGTCTTGGTTCCATCACCAAGATTAGTCTCCTATGGTATGAGGAAACAACGTCTTATTATTACAGTCATCAGCTCAACAAATTTCATATGCAGAGCAAATTCAGAGGTTTGGGGTTTGCAGGGCCACCCCTGCAGCTCTTGGAAATCTGTTCCGGTACCTCCTCTTTCAGTACCGTAAGACCGAGCCATCCAGCTGGATGCAATTGTGTTTGCTCTGCGCAGGCTTCAAGCCAGCTGCATGCAGCTCCAGGCCAGAAGCCACATAACAACATTAGCCCACAGGGAGTAGGTGCCCTGCAGCCCAGGCTGAACCCACATCGTTTCCGTCGTCCAGAGGCAGGACGTGCTGGATCGGGCTGCAGGGCGCGCTGCCCCGAGAGGGCAGGCTCCCACGTCAGCGCCTACGGGAGACCGCACCAGCTCCCTCGGGCTAGATGTCCCACGCTTCGTGATTTTCTCATAAATATGGTTATCTGAACACTTCAAAATGATCCACAGTGTATTGGAGCCATTGGAGTTTTTTCCAAACAAAACATATTTCGAGGCTGTGTGTTTAACGAGGAATGATTATTTTGCTTGGTCAGTTTTAAGATGCTGGCATTATCCTGCCTATCATACAGCCAAAAATTTTAAGTGCTTCTTCACTTAAAAGTATTGCATCATTTTAAACAAAAAAAATAACTTTTCCAAAATACTAAAAACGATATAGAAGAGTAGGCAGAATGTATAAAAGATATTTTGAATTCTTAGTTAATTTATTCTTAAAGTTTTAAAATATGCTATTATATAAAAGCTTATACTTGAATATATTTAAGTAACATAATATAACGTACAAAAACATAAACAGCTTCTATGTAAGACAGCAAATTTAAATTTAATAATAGAATAAATTTAATGATGAACATACATCCTGCTTGAGAATGTAAGTGTCTACTCTTTATGCTCAGTGGATAAATCCAGTAAAATAATAATCACAGAATGTTTTGAGAGCAAAGCCTTTTCCTTTATAAAAAAATTACAAAGAAAAATTACATTTCAAATTATCGCTTGAAATGGTTTGTTTTTCAAAATGAGCAAAAGCTCAATAGAAAACCACCTGCACAGAAAAACTACGAAAAAAGAGCCAGTCTTCAAAGTCAGAAGTCATCATTTGGATCATCTGCTAACATAGGGCACTGATTTCCCTGAGTTAATTCCTGCCTTCCTCTCACTTATCATTCAGAAAAAAAAAAAAAATCTACCTCTCCTAGAAGTATTTCTACTGATGGAGAATTTAGCTCAAGGAAGTAACTTCAATGGCTAATAACACCCACTTTTTTAAAAAAAAATCATCTTAATTTAACTTGAATTTGTCTGGTCCCAGTTTCTAATCACTGACACTTGTCTTGCAGGCAGCTTGCAGCTCCCTGTGCCGGAGCTTGTCCGGTTCGGATGGGCTCTGCAGGAGGCCAGCCAGAGTCAGGCAGCTGCCTCCGGCACTGCCCTCCCTCCGGGGCTCATTGCATTTTCCCAGGTCTCTGGAGGATTACGGCTTCCCATCAGATCAGATAATAGAGGATTGACTAATCCTGTCAGCAAAAGAAATTTAAAACTTTCTTTCCCTTGTATAAATACCTGTAGGCTGTAATCATATCATACATGGTGGTTTTGATAATTAAAAGCCTCTTCAAGTTTCTCACTGTAAGGTGTATTATTCTATCCTTTAATCATTCCTCTATCTTCTCTTTGACTCTTCCCATATTTTCAACATTATTCTTTAACTCAGATCTTCCCTGACATTCCTGTTTTAACTCCTACTCTATTCTTCCACAATCTCTGAGGATCTTTCACAATCCTCAGGAGAAGCTTATTTTTTGATCGCAGGATTGTGAGTTTGGCATTTTATAAAATGTAATGACAGCTCCCAATTCGTATTCTCTCAAGTTTGTTGGGGTTTGTTTGTTTTGGGTTTTTGTTTGGTTGGTTGGTTTTTGAGCTTTTGGAAACTATCCCTTTTAAAGCAGTAAATACTACTGTTCATTACACAGGCCATATAAATATGCATGTAGTACACACATGCATATAAAACAGGCACCAACTAATTATTCATCTTGATTTAAAAAAAAAAACAACTTTGGTCTAACAGTGTTCAAGATCACTTATTACAGAAAAGCACACTGAAGCCTCACGCTGCCCCAGTGAATCACTCCCTTGCTGAGGCTGAAGTTGAGCAACAGCATTTCTTAGCTAGGAAATATTATACATATAGTGAGAGCAATGCTGATGCCTAGCGGTGAGGAATAAAATAGTCAGAGGATAACAACAAGGAAACCGACGTGTAAAGAAGACAGCTAAGGCAACATCAGTAAAAACGTGCTGGCAGCAGTGTGAATAATTATATTTCTGGGGTGATTGTCCAGTTTGGATAATATTTGAGGGAAACAAACAGAATCGAACCCTTATTGCAGCTTAACTAAAACCAGTAGCTTCAGTTCAAAAATTAATTTCACTTTGTGAGATTTCAAACTTAGCTCTCTATTTTGTCCAATTGAAATAGGAAACTTACAAAGATATAGAATAAGGGTGGATGGAGAAAAGATGAATATTGTAATTTGCTCATGAGATAAAAGAAACAATTTATGGCAGCCATCTCTCATGTGTAATATTAAGTGAGGGTCACGTTTTGGTCAAGAGAAAATCAAGTTTCAGAAGGCAGAAGCACTCTGATATAGCTATAAAAGAAAATCTTTGCAGCCTTTTGCTTGGTTGGGGGAGAGGGTGATTGCCCAAAACCACAAACACAAGAGAATGCTCCAAATGCAGCTTTTTGGGGGATAGCAGAAAGTCTCTGAGTGTAGAATCTTTCCTTCTTCTGTGCGGGTGTGGCGAAAAATAATGGAAAAAAACTATCAGCCAAAACATGCTGATGAAATGTGGACACAGAAGCAAAGGAAGTTGGACCATCCAGCAGCTGGAGTTGAAAAAAAGGTCAGGGAGTGTTATGAAAAGAAAATGTCTTTCCTCAGGAGAAAGAAATAGTGGGAGGCCACATAAGATTACCTGGATGTGGTATTTCAAAGCGAGGTTCTGTTAAAGCATTATATGGCTGTGCACTTGAAGCGCAACGACATAAACAAAGGTGTGTGGTTGAAATTCGGGAGGGAGAACCGGAACAAAAACATCCCTCGGGCAATTTTTGTGTGTGTTTCTCCTTCGCAGGAGGGTGCCGCTGCTCCCAACCAGGAGCTGCGCGGAGGCTGCTGTGAGCGGGAGCGCGGGTCTGCCCGCAGCGGCTCTCCTCCCCTGCGGGCCGCGGGAGCCCCGCTCTCACCAGGCCGAGCCGGGCCCGGCGGGGGCTCCGCAGCGCTGCGGCGCCGAAGCGAGCCGGGCCGGGCCGGGCCGCGCCGCGTTAGCTGCCGCGCAGCTCCACCCGGTGGCCGCGCTCCTAAGGGCACCCCGGGTTGCAGTGAGTGAGGAGGGAGCCCGCCTGCTGGCTTCTTTGCCTTGATTTACATTTATTTATTTATTAGTATTTATTAATATTGCTAACAGAATAATAGGAATCTCTCCTTTTCCGGATTAGAAGACACACAGCATCTCAAAGTTAGCCACATATGCAAAGTAAATAAAAAAGGACCAGAGATCTTTGCAGTAGAGCATGCATCTTTTATGCACTATGTAAGCAGAATCCCAACCACGAGGGGTTTATTTCACCATCTCCTCCTTATGAGACAGATTCCATCTACCACAGAAACTCCTTTTTGTAAACTCAGCAGCAGATAGTCATAAGGTGCCTAACTAAAAATTGCAACTTGGAAAGAAACCACTCTGCTGTTGGGAGCTCCGCAACACATTTAGACGCTGAAAAGAGCCTGTCCTGCTAAATATTGCATGGCCACTTCCAAAGGAATATAATATTCAGTGTTCACTATATCACTTCCCAATTACTTTTATCTTTCAACTGTATTAAAGAGAATAAATCTAATGGATCCTAGAAGGGAATAGGACTAGAGGTGTGGCAATAGAAATAGTAACTCATCAAAATGTATTATCCAGTACAGGATTACACATGAGGAGCAACTGAAAGTGTCAGAATTATTCTGTTTGGAGAAGCCTGGACTGCAGAAATAGCCTGGGAAGACACCCCTGCCATGAGGGTAGGGGCTTGACTAGTCACTAGCATTGTGCTTTAAGATAACTAAGCCCGAAGTGGATCCACCTGCATATGCTGCTGCTCTTTCAACTACCTTGCCCTTTCCTTTTGCTGGCGAAAGCAATTGTGAAGACAAAGAGCAAACCAGTCCAGATAGCTCATCTCTTCTTGCTGCTGTTGGATTGGTTTCAACCTGAATTCCGTTCCCAGCCCGGCTTCCCCTGTGGCCCACGCACCTTCGTGCTGGCACAAGGAGCGTAAGTGCCAACTGTTGAGGGACTGCAACAGCTTCTATCAACAGCAACCACAGCTTATGCTTATTTAAAGGGTTTGCATGACCCTTCCCCTACATGTCATGTTTGTTCTTCACTGGGCTCATCCATGATGAATAATGCTGTGTTTAGAACTTCCCTTTTGTACCATAAAAGTAATTAAGCACAGATCTCAGGAGCATCTCCTTTTCTATCTGTCCCCTAGAATAGAGGTCAAACATACCTAAATATGTCTAAATGTGGATGAATGGGATGGACAATGGATTTGTGAAGCTTTCCAGGCTTCCCACCAGCTTACAGGAAGCCTCCGCATGCAGCATCAGTAACAACATGCACGGCCAAACAGCACTCAGCTCAGCAGCTGTAAACCACATCGCTCGTGGTTTGTGCACTCCGGCGATGAAATACCGCAGCCCAGGAATGCTGCATCATGTCATCTAGTCTGGAGAAACCTAGTCATTGCCCAAACATTAAATGACTGCTCAGCAAGTTCCTGCCAAGTTCATGGTTCTACATTTCTGAAAGCAAAATGTTGCAGGATTTCTCAGAAACTTTCTGTAATCCCTCTTGTCATATATACTTCTTAAAAGTTGCTATGATAAATGAGGTTGCTCTCTACAATGCTTAGTTAAGGCTAAAGGCCAAAACTGTAGGTGAATTGAAAGGATCCTCTGGAGACTATAAACAACCAGATGGGTCCTTTAGACCACGGCAATAAACTGGGGAACTGAGCAGGGCCTCCGGCTACTGAAATACAGTACTGGCTGCTCGGTTTGGGACAGCAGAGGAACAAAGGTGACGGTTTGCTCATCAGAGGAAAGATGATAATACTGTGGTGATAACAGGGAAGTCAATGAAAACGTTTTAAAAACAAAACAAAAATGTGAAATAAAAAATGTGGTCTCTGTCATTCCTTACATTGTGGAGACAGGACAACTAATTCCCTACACATGGATAATAAATAATATTATCAACCTAAGAAATTTGGAAAGGACCAGATGGATGAGTAATAGAAGGAACTCAGCACCAGGCATCTTTGTGTCTCTCTGAGCCTCCCTCATAACTTACATCAAAAAAGCTATTCCAAAAACGAAACTGTTTTACTTCAAGAATTGATTCAGTCATTAATTGCTGTCAAAAAGGCCTGACATATTTCAGTCTTCTTAAGTATAAGAAAAGATTTTAGAAAAGAATTTTAATATAAAAATTCTAAATGGAATTTTTAGCATATCATATTTCTAAAAATAGTGTTGATAATATATGCTTTTCCCTCAGCCCAAGATGATTGAGTTGCTATAAAAAATAAGCCCATAAATCTAAAATCAAAACTAAACAGGAAATATGGAAAATGAAAATACCCATTGCAGTTTTACATGATTTATGCTCTTTGGCAACCGTGTTTCTGCCTGAGGCTGCCAAAAGAAACCCCAAAATATATTTTGAACTTCAAGAGGCTGAGGAGGAGAGTCGTGTCATAAGGAGACATCAGATTCATGAGAAAAATAGAAATTGCTAGGAAATAATTATGAACTGCTGCTTTGAATCATCTCACATCTTTAGTGTTTCCATAAATCTCTTGAATTTATAGCATAAACAGGGACAACCTAAGCTAGGATATAAAAGCATCCTAAAAATTGCTAGCTAAAATAGTTCCCTGGGTGAAAGGAGGTGCCTGGGAACCAGATAGCAGCAGTCCTGCTCTTATGATTTTCTTCTTATGGTTTTTATACAATTATTATCAATGTAAGAATATTGATAAGCATGACATAACATTAGGACACTTTTACAAATCCTTGATAATTGTTCTCCCTGTTATACTTCCCTCTCGTGCTTTAGATACTGCTCTTCTCATTTGACTGATGCAGGGTACATTACATCACCTTTTATATCCGCCTTCCAAATCAGACACAGTTCTCACAAAACCAGTACTGCCACTTACACCACAAGTGAATTTATCCACAGCATCTCTGTGGAAGGGATATCATTCTATTAGAGAAAAATCCGTCTTATACTATATAAGAATATTATTCAACACCACGCACTGTCTGTTCATTATGACCTGATGCAAACCTCAAGAGACAACTGAAAGATTCCAGTTAACATGAGTGGGTTTTAGACCTGAATCTTAATGCATAAGAAAAATAAGTTAAATAAAATGCAAAGAAACTGAACAAAGACAGATAAATCATCTTATCTGTAATACTGGGCAGTGATATATAAGGAATATACAGCCTCTTTTTAGGCAATTAGGATGATTTTTTTTGCTTTATTTCAATCATGACCTCTGCTCTCTATATGCTTTTATCTTTAGCATAAAATTACACTGAGGCCTGATTGATCATAGAATATAATAAAATATATATGTAACTACATATCCTTTTCAACTACATCCTTTTCCCTATCTATAAAAAGACAATTAAGTGAGACAGATGGTTTATACACACAGCTCAAGTTTTGTTTGCAAAGAAGCTGCAGTCAAAATGCATGAATCATTCTGAATCTACCTGTTGAAAGTTTGTGTGTGTCGTTTACTCTGAAACTAAAACAGAATCTTTTTCAAACAGGGCTGTTTAAGGATGAGTTTGCACTGATGTTCATAAAATTCTAAATTAAAACATATTTGTGTCAGGAATTATTTAATTCAGAATTTACTTCTAAATCTGATATCCAAGTCATTGAACCTTTCATTGCTGATTTGTTCCATCTAATGGAAGGAATGGAAGGAATACCCAGCTACCTATGTGAAAAGACATTGTAAAAAGAAAAAAAAGAAATGTGTACTGAAGAACCAAATGTTCTAAAACAATTTTGCAAGTTTTGAAAATTGCCTCTAACCCTCCACAATTAGTTTGCTTCTCTATTTATAAACTTATAAACCTACTCCTTCAAAGAAGACCTACCCTAGAGGTGAAAGCACTGCACAGTGTAATTAAAGAACAGAAAATAAAAAACAAAGCTTTGATTTAAAGACCAACTCGAAACTCCATATTTACTCTGCCAATGGCAGTCAGTGTGCCAGGCAGCCGGGCATGCCTTTGGTAAGGCAGAATCTTTACTTTAAAAAGGTGCCATCAGGTCTATTAGGGAAAGCATCAATAATTAAAGTTAATGCCTGGAAACTGGCAACAGCTACGGGCATGATGACTCAAGCTCTTGGAGATCCATTCATTACATTCAGCTACAAAAGCTAGAAGTTATAAAAAATGCATGAATAAATTCTTTAAGTATTAACACACTACTTCTTTAAATGTTTGTTCTGACCCAGGTGGCGCTGCTCTTAGTTCTTTTCTGTAGCTTCTTTTCACTTAAATGACCTTAGATTATTGCAGCTCTCTCTCAGGATTAAACAAATTACTCTCTTAAAAATATATTATTGAAGGTCCTACTTTGTAAGAAATAAAATGCTCTCTGGCAGCCGCTCTCCAAACTCATTGCGGAATGCAAGATTTCACAGTAAATATTATAACCTTAAATTTAAGAATTTTGAGCTAGATATTCCACTTGCTCACTTCACTTACAGGTGGAGAAAATTTAGGTAGAAGTAGCCTATGCGCTGCAAAAGAGAATTGCCCAGAGGCAAAGGTGGGAGCCACAGAGGTGCTGTGAGGGGCTGGAGCACCCAACCCTCTTCCACAATAAATCAGTAATAAACAACTTTATAGTATCCTTGGGGCATTTCTCATTTGTTAGAGTGAAAACACTTGCCCTATGATTTTGGGGGCTGGTTTTCTAGATTGTATTCATTCTCTATTTTGTTTAAGCTTGTTTAGGGTGATTTCTTTGAAATTCTTCGCCAGTTTTGGTGGGGGTTTCCTCCCTCCAAAGGGAATATTTGGCTGGAGTCTATGAAGAGAAGATTCACAGATTACCAGGAACTCTGCTGCCTTCTGCACTTGAACTTTTCTATCCAGAGCACAGAGAGTTAGTAGCATTTTGGAGATGCTCCCATCTGGAGATGCCAGAAGTTTCAGAGAAAGAGAGCTTACACCTCTCTATTTCTGCCTCTGCAGCCAAACATGCAGAAACTGTGAGCTCCCAGCCCATGTTATAAAGGAAATGAGGGCAAGACTTCCTCAAAAATGTAACCTTCAAGCCCCTCGCCCCAGAATACTTAGAACTGTTTCAATACCTAACATAATTGCAGCTATCCTAAACTGTTTTATCCAAATTAGAGAAAGAAATCTGAATACTAAAGAAAATAAATGCTTTGGACTAGAAGGTGTACAATAAAATCCTCACTTTTGTAAATCATGACTGTGTTTAGATACTTCCACCAAGTTTCAAAGGGCCCAGTTCTTCAGTTCACATAGTGTTGTTGTTGCTCTAGATTCTGTGGACCGCTCATACTCGCATCGTGCACATCTCAAGTGCAGACTTCCCTCTGGGTATTAGCCCAGCAGCTAAATGCTGCATGATCTTTTTGTTACCCCTTGCTGCATCTGTGAATCAATCACTGTCACTATATTGCACTTAATATGATATTGCGCAAATATACATGCAATGGGGTGGATTTTTAAAATCCCATTTAAAACCTCCTGCAAATTTAAGAGTTGAACCCTGTGATACTTGGAGAAATGTTTGCCAGCTCTGTAAGCACTGCGTTCTCAATTCCCACTGAAATTAATATTGGTTGGAAAGTGCCGAGCACATTCCTCCTTCATAGAACCAGGCTTGGAGAAAAGCACATGGCGAATTCCTTCTCCATAAAACAAGCAGCTAAGAATATAGGCTAAAGGGTTTCTACAGTGATTTACCAATTCACTTCTGCTAGCAGTAGCAAGAATCTTGCATCAGAGTTAATTTTACCAAAAACAGATGCAGTAATGTGCCATCTAACTTGAAGCCGCTTAAGGAAAGCTTGTTGTTGCAGTACATCCAGCAAGCAGGGAACTGCTTAAAGTCGTTTTGCAGTCAGAAAAATGGCCTCGTTAGACTGAGACCTTCTTCCACAAAACCAGTCTTATGTACTGATATTCATCACTACATCACATCTGTTTATTTTGTTAATAAAAATACAAAAGCATCGGGGAAGGAATTTCATGTTTTGGTATTAGCTTTATGGAATGAACTCAGTTTCGTAATAATAGTAATAAAATTCTAAGCCAATTTATTTGCATTTTTTGTTATAAGCTGTGTGTATCTGTAAGATACATAGACAGGTATTTATTCTAATTATACTTGATACAGCTTAATCAGGGCCAGTTAGAGGAGAAAAAAAAGGAATTTAATGAACTTCATGGGTAGATTTCCATGAGACCTTACAGGACTGACAGTAAAAAATAATACATTTTGATTTAGAAATGAGGTTAAATGCCAGTATCCTGTATCAGTACCAGGTCCATCCACCTCCAAAACTGCACAGCCAGAGTCAGCAGATAACTATTATTCAATGTACATTAGGGTCAGTGTGGCCCAGAAATGCTTTTATAACTGGGATTAAAAAAACCTATGGGTATTACAAATTCCATATCTGTAATATCTCCTCAAAACACAATTATTTTATAAGTCAGCATGTTAGAGCTTTATTTTAATGTCACACAAGATTTTTTGTTAAATACTTTTATATGACATCATACCTGCATGTCCTGAAGAATTCCAATCAGCCATCTATCAAGCTATGATTAATAAACTGTTAAAACAGTTACTGTAGTAACTGTCAATCCAATTACAGTATTACATTAAGTATTTCTTATTACATTTATTAGCAATAAAAAGGCAATCCACTAAAAAATGCAGAAAATTGATATTTAGCCCTGTACCCAGAAGACAGACACTGTCTGACCTTTGTGTGAATCGTTATTACAGCAGAATCCAACCCCCCAAGTTAGACAGTTATTTGGTCACTTCCATTTTCTGTGTAAGCAGCTCTGCCCTAGGCAATTCATGTTTCCATGTCCCTTTGAAGAAATGCCAGAGACTGCAGATTACATGCAATTTCAGAGAGAATTTTGCCTGTTTTGTATCAGAGATTTTTGTCTTTGTGTATGGAAATGATCCTCTACCTTTGTTGATTTGCCAACCCCTGAATTCTTTTCCAGATGTGGTGCAGGGGAACTGAAGAGAGGTATAATATTCACTTATATGCCATTTTTCGATTTTTGCAGCTTTTAAGAACAACTTACCAGGCAATTACTTTCTGAATCTGTATCTCATAGTTACTTTGGGACCCAACTTCCATTAAGGTGAAGGAAGAAAATTCCAAGCTATTTCACTGGTGGTTCAGGAGCTTTAGCTGCAAGTGTAATGTATAATTAAAATATACTAGCAAATTCACATAATACAGTAAAATTAAAGACATGAACATAATATTTCTTTCACACTGAAGCATTTTCTAAGGGAAATTTAAGATAGAGTAGAAGGTAGTACTACACGCAAAGAAACCTTACTATAAAGCACTGCAGTGCTGATAAAAAGTCTTTAGTATGGGATATTAACTCTTTCTGCCTAAGTTTATAGGCACTAAAACTTAATCAAATTTTTCTTAATAAGGCTGAGTAATAAGACTCTAGGAAATCACACATACAGCTCACCAGCACTATTTCATTCACTGTTTCCATTAGTAGCTGATTATCTTTCTTAGCAAAGAGAAGTCAGTGGGTTAACTGTGCTTCTTCTCTCCATTGTTGTTTTATAAATAATGCAATCACTACAGTATTTAAATAAAGCATAACACCTCTTACCCATGATTTAATTAACGGGATATTCTGCAGTGTAACAGATTATTATATCACATTTATTACTTTCACAATTTTGCAAGACCAAGAAACTAGATTTCTATGTTTGCTGAATTCTGTTTATTAAAAGAATTATAGAACTATGATCATCATGAACCAATGCACTTTGATAAAACATGTAGAATGTTTCCTCTGAGTTTAAATTGAGTTGCATTATTATAATGTAGCCTGGACATTACTCAGAGCTTGATTTATCTTTGCAAATATTAAACACTGACTTTTACACATTTAGTATTGACAAAAGAGTCTGATTTAAAATACTTAACTTTTTATACCTATATAGGATTAGTATTTGATTCCATTAAGTATTTCTGTGAGGTCTCTCGTTGCCTTCCTATGCATGTCACTAAACACACCGATAACCAAAAGCACTTCTGGGCTCTCCAGAATACCGCAGAATATTCTACAGACCCACTGCTGTGCTCTAATAGAGCCAGTAAGTTCCCCCTTTCTTCAATCAGCAGAGACAAATCCAGTTCCTTACTTCAAAGTTCCCTACAGAGAACATAATCAATTAACTACAATACCTGGCACACCAAGATATAAAATTACTGCTTTCATTAGAAGAGGAATACACTGGCTAAATAGCATTAGAAAACTACTTAGATGGATTTCTAGCCTTAGGTACTTATCCTTTGAAGGAAGACTAGAAGAATTAAGAATGTTTTCAGTTAGTAGTCTAGAAATATATAAAGGATATAGAATGGGCAATAAAGAAATATTCCTTATCTATAATTTAGAAATATTGAAAATCCTCAGCTTTAACTCTAAAGGAAACTTCCATGTCAAAGCATAATGTAATTGTCATTTAAATTAGATTGAATAGCATTTCTAGCATAACACCAGAAACTGATTTACCACTGCATCCTGTCATTAGAAATACTCAAAATTCTTTCTCTATGCAAAAAGTCTGCCTTTTGTTTATTTTATATGTAATTTTTTTTTGTGCAGATATCCTTTCTGCATGTCTAGAATGAATGCTACTATCCTAGGGGCAACAATGTTATCTCTGTGAGTTTTCTAATTCATCAATATAATATATTGATGAATATATCAACCCATATCAAAATCATCAAACACTGTATGGTCATTCTCATTATGCATTTTCAAAGTCTACTTTATACACTTTATACACACTAAATATACATATATACAATATATATAATATACTTTATACACTTTATACACAATAAAGTGTACTTTATTTCAAAGTGTACTTTATACACTTTGAAAGTTTGATTATTTATACAGAAAGACAGCAAATAATTGGCCAAGCACTTGTTTTCCTTCTGTGCTTTTGAAAATGTGAAAATGTGTCCTGATTTTTAAAAAAATCTTCTAATTTTTAATGAACATACCTACTTCCTACAGAGTCAACTTTATAAAGCTGAAAAGCTTTCACTCTTCCTTTGTTAAGAAAAACAAAAACCAGCAAACAAACAAAAGAAAACCAGAATCTAATCCTATCCTCCAGAGTTAAATTACAAAATGATATAGTGGAATTAAACCATTCTGTCATCTACTTTGTCAAAATGTCTGACAGTTGCTTAAGAAATCCCTGAGGCAGTCAGTAAGTCTGCCAGTAAGTCCTAATTTTGACATAGTCTTCTTTTGCAGTAGCAAAAGGCTATATTTCATCTCTTAGCTACGTGACTTATCTCTACAGTGAGTCTAACTCAGATAAAATAAGGAAATGAATTTAAAGTGCGCTGCTGTTTCTTATTAATTTAATGTGTGAAGACCCCATTTCAAATTACTTTGGCTTAATCCCTTCCAATGCAGTTGTATTCCTCCAAAATGCAAAAGATAGGAGAACAACACAGATCTTAAGACTTTTGCTCCTTGTACGTATCAACAGACAAACTTTTGCACTGCAAGACCTGCCTTTCCCCAGTATTCATGTGCTTTTGTCTCCATTACAAATTTCAAACAAGGCAATACACTGGAAGTTACAGAGTGCTTATGGTAGCATAATATACTTGAGGCTGGGAAATTTCTCAAACCATTTGAGGAATTACACATTTAAATGATTATGTTTAACTTTATGAAGAGTAGTGTTCTGTATAGCACACTGGATTTGCTACTTTGGCTTTGCGCTTTTGAGGGTTTTATTTGCTACAGTAGACATTAACTTCTTGGCTACTTTGGACACTGTTCAGTATTAACTGCAAAAAAAGACAGGCATTTCTTTTAGAAGTATCAGAAAGATATTTGTCAATGTTTTGTCTGGCATGATCAAGATTTTTAGGTATGATTAACATTTCATGAAGAGAACTTTGGTTTTTCTTTTATTTGAAAATACTGCTTCTTCAAAGATTGGTGTAACATTCTTCTTTTGATAGATTATGGCTTGGTGAAGTTAGAGCTGTTTTTCACTAGATAAATACTGAAAAGTTCTGTTCATCTTCAGAATTTATATTTCAACCCTCTCCCTCACCCCCAGTTTTTTTAATGAAAAATGGTTCGTGGAAGCTCAGAGGATACACAATAGCCATCTCAGGATACACTGTGGTAAACATGAAATTGAATCCTGACAGAAATAACCCATTGGCAAAAAGATAGCAAAAAACCTTTTTTCTTGGTTTGGGCACAACAGTGTTGGGGCTCCTTTGCGAGGTTCACACTAGTCTGAGTTTTGTCTTTCCATCTTTTTTTTCCCTTGTGTAACATAAGGAAGTGAATCATTCTCCTTGCTGAAGAGTCTCACTTGCCACAATTTCCTTCATCTGCCTTGTACAGGAAGCATATAACCCCTCATGCCTCTAAGCCTTACAATGAAGTTGCTCATTTGTGACCATCCCAGTAGTCAGGACCCTCTGGGGCGGCTCTTCTCACAACCGAGGTGAAAGGGGATGAGGGGACAGGCTGTGCTAGCTCTTGCCTTGACCAATGCACTGCCCCTTGGTCTATGATTTGCTACACCTCATGAAAGAGCATGAAGCAATGTTGCATCCCACTACTTTGTGGTATAAAGAGAAGGGAGAGAGTTGCCACATTCCCATTAGCTAAGCAGAGATGAAGAGAGATGAAGCCAGCGCTGCCTGCTCTTGGAAGAGGAAAGCAGAGCAACGTTTGGTCTTTTAGGTAACATGGAAGTAACTGTCAGGGCTGCCACCACGGGAATGAAGAGGGTCATCAATACAGGTTATTAGAGGCAAACGCTGATGATAAAGTGTTAGCAAGTGTTTGTCAACTTGTTTGGCTTGGTTGGTCAAGACCAATCTGCCACCAGTATTCCAAGAACTGATCTTAAAATCACCTCATCAGTGTGGGACACATTTGCCAATTAAGAAATGGTCAGTAAAATGGTGATTATACTGTAAATTCAATGAACTGCAGAACAAAAGGCTTGTGAAAACTCTAAACTAGAAGTGTTATAGAGGTGACATTTAGTTTATCGGTCACCTTCCTGTTGAATGAGACAACTGATGTTACAGTCTCCTAAAAAAAAAAAAAAAGACATTTGTCAATATTTAGCAAATGCTTTAACCCAAGTTTTATGACTATAGAAAAGGTTTATCCTGCTAATGCAGCTAAACAAAACCCTACTAACTCTGAAAAGCTTGTTTATTTTGTTTTCACTAACAAAATATAATCTTGATTTCTTTGCTTATTAGAATATAAGAGGATTACTCTATTTACATAAGGATATTAAAGGGCAGAAATACATCTTGTCCCTGTATGTTCTTGTCCTGACTAATTGGCAGTAAAAACATCACTAACTCTACAGAGATTGTCTTTGAACTGATTTGAAAGTCTAAAAAATCTTCATGTATTCAGACAGAAATTTTTCAACTTGAATATTCATTGCCCTGGTATCAAAAAACTATTTTCACAGATTCTTGATGAGCTCATTTTACCCTTGCTTCTTCTCTCTCCTCTCTGTAGAATATTTTCCCAGTAAAAAAACGGCAAACAGTCAACCTGCTTTGTTACTTCAACATTAGATGTAGTCACAATTATCTCAATTCATCAGCATATTTTAATAGTGCAGTCTTCACACCTAATAATACATACTGATAACTGAAGGGCCAGGTTTCCCCTGAGGCTTGCATACACATTGCCAAGATAATATACTGTAATCTGCTATTTTTTATTACCACAACAAAGACTGCCAAGAACAAGTCCCTCAAGATTGGGAAACTGGTATCAGCCAGATTAGCACTCTAATACTCAGCATAAGAACAACAACTTCAAGTGAAATAGTCTAAAATGTCAAAGGCATCAATAATGTTGCACATTCCCAACAAATGCTCTTCGTCCTTCTAAATGATATTTGCATAAATGCAACGGTTATATATGTGGGGCACTTGTATTACTAGATTAATTTTTTATTAGCAGAAATCTATTTTAATTACCTGGCTGAACTCCTGTTGGCTCCTTTGCTCACGGCAACTATCCAGCAAATACTTAAGTTTTTCAAAATCTTTGTCCTGAAGCAAACAGAATATGCAAATATTGGTCTGTGTAATTATGTGGATTGTATCCTACCTGTCCTCACAGGCACTTAACATACTTTAATTACAAAGGTTTCTACAGTAGCCATAGGGAACTATTTGAGATATGAATTTATTTTGTAAGAATAAGTGCTGAACTACATTCCACACCAAGGAAATAGGACTTTCAATATGCAACAGGATATGTAATCAAACTTATAAGGGGAGCTTAAACAGTTTTCAGTTTACACAAGATTTCTTGTGTAGGGGTAAGATATCATCCAAGTCTGTAAAATCAAATTGTGGAAACAGGAAATGATTATTCATCACAACACAAGAACTAGGGCTTGTCTAAAGATACTGGGATCAAGGATAGTATTGTATCTTTGTTCTGATTGATCTTATTATGAAGAATTCAAAAACAACAAAAATACCAACTGGGTTGTTCGCAAAATAATCACTGGTGTGAGTAACAGATCTCTTCTAAAATGCAACAGTCAGTCTAGATTGAACATTGCCCACTGCACTTCTGGACTCCTGTCAATATACCTAGAAAAAAAAAAGTGTGCAAAAAGTTATCACTTGAGCGATTGAAGATATTTTGCAAAGCCTTACACATTTATGCATGTTCCTAGTTTTGAACACGAGACTAGTTGCTGTAATNTTCTATGATTCTATGATTCTAATGTGCTTATTCATTTGCTCCAAGGTATTGAGGATGGAGGGGAGCCAAACAAAGCAATTAAATCATAACATATGCAAAGGAAACAGTGGCACGCATGGTATAAATTATTTAAATATATTTATAATTTAAGTCATCATAGTCATCTGCAGCATTCCAGCCTAAAAAATATGACATCTGTAATCATACAAGGTGCACATTTGCATGTGCATGCAATTGTTATTTCCACACATGCAGCTTATGTGTGACTTCTTAGTTAATATCAAAAACTGATGCAAAGCAGTTGCCCCTCAGGAATCAGGTTTCTTCAGAGTTTGTGGAAACAGGCAGCTAAAGAAAGGATAGTCTCATGAAAGAAGTAGGCAAACATTTTAGACATCTGAAATTCTACACAAGGGAGAGGGCAATTCGTTGGTATTCGTGCCTCAGCAGAGAAAGGAAACCAAAGCGTGGCTTCTCTGATGTCCAATAAGACAATGAGGACATTAATAACAGCTCCCCACCANTGTGGCTTCTCTGATGTCCAATAAGACATTAATGACAATCAGTCGTTTTCCTGTGCTGAGGACATTAATAACAGCTCCCCACCAGTTGTAAGAATTAGAATCTAAGAATTAAAGAAGGAGTAAGGAAAACAAATAAACAAATGAACAAACAAACAAACCTAAGCCAATGTTAAGGAGCATCTAAGTCAAAAAAGCAAAACTTTTTCTTGAACACCTGCTCTTTTTTCACACACTCTACATCAAATCATGCTTGTTCTGTGCATCCAGAAAACCCTAAAATAGTAAGGCGGTTCAGGCAAACAGAGAGATATTGCAGTTCTTTCAATGTTACAGTTTTGCATGCAAGACACACGGCTTTAAAACCCTTACAGAAGTTGTGGCTGCATTCTGAAACAGAGCAGCAATGACCTGGATGTTGCTGATTCTGCCTTGAGGAAGGCAAATGACCTTGTATCCTAATGAAGTCTACTTTTCTATGGAGTTTCTTCCATGCCCAGGACTCCTGCTAAACTGGACAATGCAGAATTGCCATCTGCCTACCTCATACTCAATAATTTTGATTTCATATAGAGGAAACTAGAAACTAGTTTAAGATCACATCACGCACTTTGCAAAGACTAGTCACTGCTTAATTACCCTTATACTGAAACCAATACTTTATAATGGGCTAAAGTTACTCTTTGATAATGGCAGAGACCTCCGAAAGCATTAGGAAATGTGTCCATCATTTTTCTCACTAGCTTTATCCCATGATGGATTAAATTCACTCTCAACATTTTTGTATTTTATTTCTAAGCTGAATGTATTTGACGTTAACCTTTTTGAGTGACTAACAGCATAAGACAGCATACTGTAAATATCTCTATAGAATAAAATGTACTTCAAGCCTTGCAACTGTCAAATGTGTGCTCATCCCCTAAATACACTATCCATACAAATTATCTACTTGTATAGATTCCCGACTCTTTATGAATCTTTTAAAAATGGATTAGATGTCCAGCAGAAGTTTACAGTGTTTTAAGAGTGCTTTGCATCATGCTGATGTATTGATTTTAATCCACATTAATCTGAAGTAATTGACTATCTCCATTAATAATAATGTTCAATTTTCATGAGCGAAGAGAACAGTTCCTGTGCCAAGGCAAATGAAAATTATTACTAGAGACTGCAAAGGTAGAGACGAAGATCATTATTAAAAAGTATGAAGAGGCTCCTGACAGAGAATCTATCCATGTTGTTCAGAGCAAATTTTCAAGAAAAACTGTCTTTGTTCAAAGAAAATTACCGCCAAAGGAGAACATAAAAGGTAATTTAGTTTGCTTCACAGTCTAATCTGCTTCATATATATTTTTATTAAGGTACTTCTGGTCAAAGTAATTCTCTACTGTACTCACTTTCGGGTATTTTTATAGGACATATCAACAAAAGTTGCTGTTTTACACATAGCTGTCAGGATCCAGAGAGTTAAGCTTGCAAGTGCTTCCAGTTATCAGAAGAGCAACAATTACTGATATGTCTAGACAGATACAAGACTTATTTTTAATTTAGTCTTGACTTTAGTGCTTTACATTCATGAAGAAAAAAAAAGTATGAGATTGAGTGGATTATACCTGAATAATGAAGTGCTGATCCATCACGCCAGGATTTTATCCCATTTATTAAATATGGATCTAATTCATCAGTGCATTATTATGTGCTTTGCTGAACAAGATCCTACTCTTATCTTATGAGCTGACTTACCAAGGTGCTAATCTTTTGCTCAGACATGTTTAAAAATCAGTGTTTGTGTAAACTATTCATAGAAGAGAAGTACTGGATACCTCCTGTTAAATGTTTTTTTTCACAATATGCCTCAAATTTCATCCATAAAACAACACAAAAAGTTTATCTCAGATAAATTCTTTTCATTTCCTTTCTTCCCAGAAAAGCCAGTAATACTACTTTTTTTAAAAAAATGAAAAATTTCATCACACCATTAGAGAAACCGAACCTATGTAGATTTTAATGTTCTTTATCCAAATGCGTGAGGTCTTGCATTATCCACTGTTTGAGCAGCCATAGGTCCCGAGGTTGGTGCAGGGCTCTTTCAAAGGGATCTCCAATGGAACTCAGGGAAAAAAAAAATTACAAAAACATTTTAACCAACTGATACCTGCTTTAGCAGGTACTTGTATTCTTCTACTTAAAAAACGAGTAAAAAAAATTGAACTTATCTAACTACACTGCTGCATGAAACAATGTAACCTCTGTTTTCTCCTACAAGTTTCAGTATTATTTGACTAGTTTTATGCTTCACNCTTTATCCAGATGGGTGAGGTCTTGCATGTTTGAGCAGCCATAGGTCCCGAGGTTGGTGCAGGGCTCTTTCAAAGGGATCTCCAATGGAACTCAGGGAAAAAAAAAAATTACAAAAACATTTTAACCAACTGATACCTGCTTTAGCAGGTACTTATATTCTTCTACTTAAAAAACGAGTAAAAAATTTTGAACTTATCTAACTACACTGCTGCATGAAACAATGTAACCTCTGTTTTCTCCTACAAGTTTCAGTATTATTTGACTAGTTTTATGCTTCACAGCAGCAAGATCTAATTTTACTGATATCAGTAACACATGAATAGGTGGCCATGATAAATGGATATTTATAGATTATCTAGAAATACCAGTTGGAAAATAGGTCTGAGAAAACTGGATCATTAATAAAAAGAGATAACATGTAATGACGATTCAGAATTCGTTTTCTGAAATCAGCTTCTGAAATCTTATTCTACAGCCAGCTTATTGCAGCATATTTTTGGCAGTTTCTGATTTATACTCTGGTTTCTACTCTAAAACCTCATCTATGATGTAACAAATGGAGCCGTAAAGCTGTGAAGAATGCTTACAGAAAACAGATGAAGTGTAAGCTGAGAAATCTGTGCCTGAAACCTCAGACAGAAGTAACCACTAAAGAAAAGCCTAATTTAAAGATGGTAAATTATGTTTTTCTATCTATCTGGATCCTTCGCAGGTTTGAGAGATTATTCTGAACATCATATTATCCTTCTTTCCTTTTATTCAAGAGCATCGTCAAGTAAGGAATGGTGCTTCCATGACCACTGTGGTTCTCAGTGTGAAGTTTAAATGGAGATCGATGTACATGGTCTGCAGGGCTGGAGGATGCAGAACGCAGTGCATTCCCACCCCTCGAGCAGCACAAATGACCCCTTTTGCACAGCTTATTTCAGTGAGTGGGACCAGATCAGGGTGACTGCAGGTGCCGGAGCCCGGTGCTGGAGCCCAGGTGTTACCCACCAGGTCCGGCCCCGCTGGGACAGCCCGTGCTGTGCTCCGTCCTGCCGCCAGCGCCTCGGACGCGCTTCGGCACCTCACCTGCGCCCAGGACACCCGGGCCCGTGGCGCTGGGGACTGCTGTCCTCACCACGCGGCCCTGGGGTTTCTTGAATCCTAGAACTTTAATTATTCATAAAAAATAGTTACAAGCACCGTTGTTAATCCATTTTTCAAGGACAGAAGAAAGCCTAAGTGTCGTGACCGTTCTGCTGCTTCAGTAGTGACTCTGAAGCCCACCAAAATCACAGGAAATCTTGTTACTGACTTAATAGGTTTTGGATCAGGCCCCAGGTAATGAGTTAGACGTATATACTAATGCACATTAGTACAACCATAGGAGTATAGGGACCGTCATAAATATCTGTTCTAAAGCTGGTGAATTGCTTTTTCCCAGAACTGTGTGTCTGAGAAACAATAAAGATTAAAAGTAGAGACATTTATCCTATTAGGACCTGCTACTACACCTATTAAAGTTAATGTTCTGAGTACAATAAAGAAAACTATACTGAGACATTCAAGTTTGCAGAGAAAATACAGGGCATGAAAAAGAACAAGAGTAATTAGTATTTGGCAGGCAGGTCTAAGCTGTCTCCCTGTTGAATGCTTCATGCTGTCAAGGGCTCCTTTGCAGACTGCTGGGGCTAGTGGAGGGCACCCAGCTCTGAAAGACATCTCTAATTAACCTGTCTTGACAGTCACAGCTAAACCCACGTTAAAATTCCTTCTTTGTGGCACTGGCAGCAGGAAGTTAGGTTGTTCTGGTTTATGTTAAGTACTATCTGTGTTTATGAGACACGTTTGCGGGACTAGCTGAAGACAGGAAGGCTGAAGAGGTGTTTGATGGCAGACCGGGAAGCTGATCCTGAGCCATGGTCAGTAGGTTCTTGCTAGATGCGTGAGCTACTGCCTAACTGCTTGCAATAAGACATGTAACTGCTAGGATGCTGCTTCCCAGTAACATAACTAAAGTGGGACTGAAATATCACGGCACAAATCATCGAAGTGGCTTCTAGGAGACTGTTTCATACGGTTCCCCATATGGTTCCCAATAACAAAACTAGCACAAGGCCATGCTAGGGGAGAATTTTCTAAGCAGAATTATATTTATATCATCTGAAGAGTTTCAAACTGCAGAACACAAGAATTTACTACCAAACTCTAGAATTGTGCTTGCTTTTGAGGGAAAGCTGGAAAGGAGAGGGAGAGAGAAAGGGAGATACCAGAGGAGAAGCAAAGGGGAGAACAAAAAATAACAAAGACAGACAGATGATAGAATCTGTAAGCAGGCAAGGAGCTCTATGTAGGCACTGCAGATACTCTTTAATTACTGTAAGAATTTACACTCTTTAATATATTGACAGCAAAACATGTACACCTCAAAATTAGCTGTATAGTGTAGAGAAAGATGCTGAAGTTTAGCAAGTCTCACCTCTATTCTGAGTCAGCTAAGGAGAAGAGACACTGAGAGTAAGAAAAGTCATGTGAGTCATCTCCAAAATGCTATGGCTATTTCTATCCAAAGTGCTCTCATAATGGAAAAGAAACTATTATAAAGCGTAGGGTAGAAACTTAAAAAGAAAAAAAAAAAGTTTTAGGCATTATCCAGAACTTTCTAGTTAATCTTGATATCAGTTTATCGAAACTCTCCTGCTATATTCTAGTACAGGAAGGATGAATCTGAATCAAGAATCAAATGAATCAAGAGCAATAATCAATTATGATTTTTTCTGTTTCTTACTAAACAGTGAACATTAAAATCAACATTAAACCTTTTAAGGAATATACTCAGAGTAGTTGTTTAATGCAGCATTTCAAAATCCATTACAGGATATTGAAGAAGTAATTTAATTTCTACAATACTTTTTGAAATGTAATTTGATTTTAGAGGAGATAGGTAGATAAAGAAGATAGAGAAGCAAACGGTGATATCACAGGATAGGATCTTCTGAGTACTATCTACACAAACAACAACTAAGAAATAAACCCACAGAAATTTTTTACAAATGCCTTTATATCAGGGTGGGTTTTTTTGGATGGTTGTGTGAAAGAATCAGATGAATATATAAAAATTGCTATTTGAAGTATCAAAAACTTTTGTTTCTTTTCCAAAAGATTTCTAAATATGAAAAGCGAGTAGTTTATCTGTCAGCAGATATTGCTTTCTGGTGCAGTACGCAGCCGTTGGATGCAGGTGTTTGCTGGGGGCCTCCGGCTCGGCCCGTGCGCATGGTGGATGCCAAGACCTGTGGGCCAGGGCCCTCCCGCGCAGCGAAGCCCAAGCAGACGTAGACATAAGCTGGAGAAACAGCCGGGCATCCGTTAGCACCGCTCAGGGTTATTAGGATTGGTGGCAAGTTTTAAAAAGCAAAACTTCCAAATTTTCTGAAGGCATCTGGATATTTGTTGCTTAAAAGCTGAAAAAAAAACTCAGGCGTACAACATGAACCACAGACTATGGCTGAGTCAGACATAGTTTCCCAATGAGGATTCTGGCGCCGAGCACGAAGACTAACCTCCAAGCACGATAGCGGTGAAGCGCAGCGTGAGCGTGAGGGGCCTGGGCAGAGCCCTGGCGATTCTGCAGCCCTGTGAGCGGCCGAGCCCGGTCAGCCCCAGATTCGAGGCACGGGCACCACGGATGTGGGCACCTCTGAGCACCAGCTATCTGCTCGGAGGCCTCCACGCCAAAGCACGCGTCTGACATGCAGTCGTCTGGGTTTCCAAGTCAGCATCATGCGGAGATAAGCTCTTTTTGTAAGATTCACATAATCTTCAAGGAGGCGAGATTTGTCATTATGCTCTGTACTAATAAAATACACCCAAAAACTGAAGCTTAGAGTAACTTCACTCCCTGAATGTAGGGGTGACATTTCTTCTTTAGATTTAAGAATCACAGATGTCCTTTCAAATACTTGAGATCAAAAGGAAGAAGAGCAAATTAAAATCTTACACCTGTTTCTTCTCCATCCATTTTGCACTCATGTAGTCAATATGCTTGCTACCTAGCATGATGATTCTCACTAATTTTATAGCAACATAATTTTACCAGATTTCATTTTGCTGTATGCCAGCAAAGCACCATATAAATCTACAGCAGTAAACTATCTAATAATACTGACAAACCCTTATTTTGGGGGAAAAAAACTCAGTTTCCCCCCTCAACTTCTAAGTCTTCACTTCTAAGTCAGATCTTTTCTATATTAGATTACTTTGTAAGCAGCAATGAGAACATAAGTATGAACATTACACAAGGCAGTTTGGATATAAGAATTAGAACCGTATGCCCAAATTGTGCAAGCAGCCAAGAATGAGACCAAACATAAGGCTCTTTCAGAGGCTGCTGCAGATGAAATGAAAGGAATACTTGTCCTTAGGGGAATACTTGTCCCTAGGACATCTGAAGAGTGCCACGATCATCAAGAATTCCTGAAAACATTCCTGCCTTACGGATCTAGCTTGTGACGCTATGGTCACAAGGGTAACCATACTTCAGGGGTGACTCCTGGTCCCCGGGCTGCCGTGTGCTCCCGGGGCTCCTGTTGCACGGAGCGGAGCTCTCCTTCAGCTCACCTGCTTTCTGCTCCTAAGCAATGGCACGAGGGGCTTTTGCCCTTCGCTACCTCAAACCACGAAGCTTTCAGGAAGCGCCGTTACCAGCCGCGCTCTCCCCCTCCCGCCCGTGTCGCTCCCGCGGGGCTGGGGGCGGCGCGGCACGGCACGGCACGGCACGGCACGGGACGGGACGGCACGACACGGGACGGGGCGGCCCTGCGGGG
>VWPW01021852.1:84730-116422 GCA_013389825.1 Crypturellus undulatus
GGTGAGAAGTAAAAGACATTTTGACAGATATAAGCTAAGGAGCTTACCTGAGAAGATAATGTTAGGTCAGTCAATGGGTTTTCAAAAACCAAGTCATCATTTAGAATTAAAAACTATTGACACATGTTCTACAAAAAGGCAAAAGAAAAAACAAACACGCGGAGTGACTTCATGCTCTGTCCACAGCAACTGTCTTTGGTCCTTTGTCTGTAGCCTCATGTTACGAGGGCAAAATGCTCCTGAAAAATGTAGGCGACATCTGGCACTTACCTGAGGCTGCCAGATGGCTTGGAAAAGTGGTCAGCCCTCCAGTTGTTAGGCTGGATGTGCAGAAGATGCAAGGAGGGAGAAAAAAAAAAAAAAAGGAAAAATTGATCTAAAAACCTGTGTTCAGACTACAATGCTTTTCATACTAATTACTGCATATTACAGAGGTCTGATCTCCTACACAGCACTTAACGTAATCAATTAATAATGGCAGTGAGTACAAAGAGTGTCTTCATACTCTTTTCCCCTTATTTCCTGCCTAATAGGAAGAAAACAGTAAATTCTATAAAGATAGCACCAGACAAATTTCAGAAAATTTTTCAGTGTTATTTTTGTTAAGTGGCATTCATATGTACTCTGTAGCAAAATTGCATTTTGTAAAATAATGGCCATGTAAGAGATCTTCCATCCACTGAATGGAAAATATAGCAGAGGTCATGTAAATACAGAGCCTTGATAGTAGTTTCACAGCTTCGTAACTGTGGCATCCCCAGAAGAATCCCCCTTGGAGTAAATAGGATAAGCAGATCATCCACAGGGATCCAGTGTCAGAATTGGGCTTTCTTTATATTGCTCCTGAATTCAAATGCAAGGCGTTCCCACAATTACAATTCTGTTTTCACAGGATGGATAAGATGGATCTACTAAAACTCATTGGCTTTGTAGACTGAGAACATCTCTAATCACTGTGCAAAACAAAACCAGTAAGACCAGTATAAAGATATGCAGTTCTAACTGACGTTAGTTATTATTTAAAATGCAGTTTGTGTCATCTGTTATCAGAATACTTGCTGGGAAGTATTTGCTTGCATACATAAACCATAACTTTTATTTATTTTTTGCAGTGACTAAAGGTGAAGAAGTAGTAATATGTATGGTTAAACACTTCAGAGTAGATCGAGAGGAGAAATACGAAATAGCTGAAAAGTGGTTTTTGAAAGACCTGGAAATGATTGATGGAAAAGAAGCAGATACTGTAAGTGTTATGTATTATTAAATACATATAGAGTAAACTTCTTGTGCTGCAATTTGTTTTACAAATATTGAAGTGCAATTAAAGTGCATTATCTAAAAAAAAAAAATTAGGTTAAAAAGTTTTTTTTTGTTATTGCATGTTCAGAGAGTCCAGATTGCATTTGTACTGCTTGTAGGAAAAGTTGATTTTGTTCAACTGTTATCACTTTTTTCACTAGTCTGTGAATTCCTTTTCAGATCCAAGAATAAGCTAGGTGATCTCTAATTTGTTCCTTCTAACTGAGAATAAAAGTCTACAACTGCAGTACTCAGTATAAATCTGGGTTAATTCTAGATTCTATAGATTTAAATACATGTATTTGAAAACAAAATTTAACTCCATATGGCTCTGTCATGTGAATTCATGAACTTGTTCTCTATGTGGCAAAGACGACTTGGGTCATTGAATAAAATGTCATGTAAGTGCATGGCTTGGTGCACTAGCTTAAGAAATAGGGCCAAATTTTGCCTCTTTCATATAACAATCTGTTTCATATTATGTGCAAGAGTTTCATATTAGTGTCAGTAAGGTATCTTTGGCTAAATTTGTGTCGATAAAACATCTGGTTAAATTTGGCTCATTATCTTACCTGCTAAAAGATTCGTAATCTCTCAGATACAACTTTGGAAAGCTAAAATAATACAATACAAAACATACCAAAAGTAGAATTAAATGCTATTTTATAAAATCTGGAAGTATAAGCTGAGGAGAATATCTTACCAAAAAGAGATTTTAACAACCATTCACACATAGAAAATATTGTCCAAGAAAAGAATATAGTGCTTTCAAATGACATGAGTGAGTTCAGATTACATTACACTAGTGAAATGGAAATCAAGAGCTGACAAAATGTTTCAGAGTCTTGCTCCAAGGAAAATGACAACTCATTTTGTCATATTAGCAGTGCCCCTTTGAAACAAGCCTCCCACAACTCCTGCCCAGGAAGAATCACTCAGACATGCATTGTGTAGGAATCTACAGGCCCTCTACATATTGCCCTTAAGTCTAAAATTAGGAACCTGGACATGGAGATGACCTCAAGTTCATTGTACACCTGTAACCAGTGGGATCTTTGCAGCATAGGCCAGAGGTGGAAAAAGACACAAGTAATACTCCCTTAGATCCTCCGAGTTATCTTGCTGCTCAAAATGTCCCTGTCCCTTCCCCAACCAAGGCAGCTAGAGAATTTCCTGATAACAATGAACCTCAAACTCATAATTATAGGATGATTAATGTTGCTATAAATATTCATGATGTTGTTAATCATATTCAGGGTTTCATAGAACTTCGCTAATATTAAGTGTGCCAAGGAGTCAAAAAAAAAGGAGAATTACAATTTAGTCAGGAAGAGCAATCAATATTCTTTCTCTGACAGGCAGATGTATTTATAATCCAAGGCACTTGCTTTTCATACCATGTAGACAGCAGAACAAATCATTACATTTCAAAACAACATTGTATAATCCTAATAGATTGTATCATTTGGCAAATTCTTTTTCTCAGGGCAAATCTCCTAATGGCAAAGTATAACACCTAGCTAAAAACTACTGCTTTGTACCGTTAAATAGAACGTAAATAAAACAAAAAATACGTGTTAAATAAAACATGTATGCAAAGTTCATCAAACTGAAAAAAAGACCCGAGAGTTGCTCTTCTAATGTCTGCAATGCATGTAATAATTTCCCTCTCTCTTTTTTTTTTTTTTTAGGATAACCCATATTTTGATATGCACTTCCACAAAGTCTACAGTATGGAAGCATATAGTTGTGCATCTAAGTATACCTTTGCTCGAACGTTAAACAAACTAAATGAAATGTATCTTAAAAAGGACTTGAAGATTGTGAACTTTGACAGCACCTACCTAAATGATGACTCAATCTGGTCATCGAACAATAGAGATTGCTTAGTACTTATGAGGATATGCTTTTATGCTTCCAATCTCTTATGTCTCTCCCTATGTCCTCTATCCTGAAGATGGATTTTATAAGTCAGGGTGACTTGTTGAATTTCGCTGACTAGAATTTCATATATCATATAAGAGATATGCGGTATCTCTTAGTTTTTAATTTTACATAAGTCCAAAATAGAATACGCTTTTTATATAAACAATTGATTATTCATTTGGTATACAAATTAGAAGAATCTCACTCTGACAAATACCTAAAAACAGAACACTTTCAACATGGGACCAATAACTCACATGTTTGACGGTGATCACTCATGTAAGAGCAAGTGCTGGAACAGCACTTATGTTTGTAGAGGCATAAATTATTCTTCATTAATAGCCAGAAATATTTAAAAATATTTTAAGAGCATTAACAGTTTAATTGATGTTCTAGAAATAGGAAAATTAAAGCAAACAAATGCAATTTGTACAGAAATGATGCATGCTTCCATTTTCAAACTCACAGAATTACAGAACTCCCTTAAAGAGATCATACCTGCCTATCATACAAGGACCAAATCCTGGTCCGGTTGAATCAGAGTTTTGCCTTCAGGTTCCATAGGACAAACCTCATTTATGCATCTACAATTACTTTTCCCCAGGATGTTCAGTAATCCCTTTGGCCTATCCATTATTTATGATATCATCTTAGAAGCATAAAATGAATGTTTTTAAGTAAATTACTTTCCTTGGCTGACCTCTTAGAAATTTTTCTTTCATATCATTAGTGTCTTCGTTACAATTTATTGCAGCAAAGCAAATACCTATTAGGAAATAGGTGTTTTTATGCCTCTTTTCCAACTCAGGACCAAGAATCAACAAAACACTTCCGGAGATCCTATATAAGCCATAGCTGGTGAATACTAGTTATAATTACTTTGTAAGCAAGTGATAGACTTTTCAAAATTAATAGAAATAGAATTCTGAGCATAATTTCTACCTGATGCTAGCTGTGTATTGGCATATTTAGTGTACTACTTAAATGTATCTCAGGATTTAGAGTTACATTTAACATGCTGTGAATTCTGCTGAGTTGTTTGGAAAATCTCACCCTTAACAAAAGCATAAAAACTAGACTTGTGACAGTATTATATTGTGGTAGAAATAAAGGATAAATTATAGTTGCATTGACCAGAGGCAGAAGAGGAACAATGTTGACCATAAGCAGCATAGTGATGGTACATCAGATAGCTAAGCTAGCTGACTGGTCTTCCTGTAGGGAATGGAGAAAGAAATGGCAACCCAACACCTGATTCCAAAAAACCGAAGATGAGTTTCTGCCCTGACCTTCCTGCAGGAGAAAACTTGCTGCCTTTTGGAAGCAAAGCGAGAACAGGAAGACTACCTGTGGACCAAACCAGCTAAGTACCTCAAGTCAACTGTTAAGTAGCTCCCAGGAAACCACAAGCTGGTTAACATCTTCCAATGCCATCTGTAAAATAGGATGGCCATACAAGGATACTGTGACTAGTACGTCATTGTTGCTTTTCACATGGACTCCCACCTTTAAAAACCTCTATAAAGGTGCTTTGGATTCAAAATTAAAACAAAAACAAGTGACAATATATTTGGAAGGCAATATAAAATGTACAACTTTTTTACTTTTCAATGCTTTCCTATCGCTAGTGTGTATATATAAAGGTCATACATTTGATTAGGTAATCTTTGAAGTTGCATATTTTATTCTAGGCATATGCTCTAAGTGATGTTCCTTATCACACTTGTAATAACTGTGTCTCTTGACAGTTGTAAAAGCAGCTTATATGGGTGACATCTTCTGGAATTTGTGAGGGCTTGTGTTGTACATTTGCCACCTAAATATTGTGAGAGGAGGACTGTATTTCTAAAAATTGTTTATGAAGCTTGGCTGTTCTTTTCAGAATGTCTTTAGGATCATTGAATCCAAGTATATGTTGTAACATCATACCTAAAAGAACTATTTTCCCAATATCCAACATTCACAAAGCCATTTCTAATTGCAAGTAATTATGTTATACATCTTCTAATCTGGACTGTGAATTACTGTATTGTATTACATTAAGAAAAAGGAACATGTAATAATAAACACTCCATTGCAATCCTTTTCAGTACATGTACAGGAAGAAGTTCTGACCAATAGCTCTGTATTATGTTAGAAACTGGTTAGAGAAAACTATAGATAAAAAATGACTATAGTGTTCTAATATATTTTACAGACTTGCATAAGTAGCTTATATCTATTCTTCTATCATATAAACATGAAACTGATAAGTCTGTACTATATGTGGAAGATATGCAATTAAAATCTGAACATTTATCATTAGGACTGTGACTTAACATTACTGTTCCTTGCTGCCCCTGGTCCACAGGTCTAAAACGAGGAAAGCAGAGTTTTGGATCAAGGCAGCGTTTTTTTTTGAATTTTTGAATTTTTGAAGGGGCTTTTTTAGTTTTATTTTCTGACTTACAAAACAATGTGCTGTATACATCTTCTGTAATATATCATTCATGAGGGCCAAGGTTTAAAAGAAGTTACAGTCTAGCTTCAGTTAACCGGTGAAATAAAGCTGCCTCTGTCTGGATCTATAAAGACTGGACAAAGCAGCCAGGACTGAGTAGAAGGAAGGATAGGATTGTATAAAGCTTTTCCTAATAATTCAAAATCTTAACTAAAGATTACTGAGTAGTACATATTACTGAATATAATGTTTCCTGTCAAGTGGGAAGATGATAAAATAATAATGACTGACATTTTACATGTTAAAAGTCCACATGTATTGGCAAGTTAATTATTACAGTAACTTATAGAAGATATTTACTATGTCTTTTTATTGGTAAGGCCTTGGCTAATAGATTTTATCAATCACATCTTATAAGCAGTGATATATTAATGCAACATAAATCATATGGTTTGAATAACCTTTGAATAACCTGATTTCAGTCTTCTCTTAACTCTGCATACAAGCCTTGAAAAAGAACACAATAATTTACATGAATAATGATAAAAAATAGGTATATTGATCACAAATAAGTTCCTTCACTGCAATATTTGCACTGTAAAATGTAATTTGGGATTGGCATCAATCACAGCTGCTATAAACCCCAGATAAGCAAGCATTCTTTTGACCTTCATGACCAGGACTGCAGATCAGCGGGTGGTGGGTAACAGACACAGAAACAAATATAAGGCTAAACCAAAAAATATTAAATAGAAAATGTAAAGTGATAAAAATTAGGTATATTGATCATATGAAGACATTCCTTCACAGTAATGTTTGAGTTGTAAGGCAGTTCCTCACTGAAAGTAATGATAGCTCCAATTAGCTAAGGTTAGTTTTGGACATCATTTCTCATGGTTATATTCCAAATTCTGGATGTTGCAGTTGGTCAGAGTAACTTTTCCCTCTGACTTATCACTGGAAAAGACTGTGAATGGCACTTTTGGAATAGGGGTAGAGCCAAGATCTGAGTGCTTTTCACAAAAGAAGTGATAACAATCCTAGTGCTGTGGCCAAATTTGAACTGTGACTGTTCCCTTGCAGCTAGGATTAGATCTAAAGCTCCTTGTCACTTCAAATTCTGAAACAGTCATGTTACAACATTAAGAAACTTCTTGTAGTACTAGATATATCTTTTATTAGCAGTAAAGTTCTGAAAATGGAAGTGCGTAGCCTCGTTAATGGTTAAATTCTTATTATGTAGAGAGAACAAAGAATGCAGAGTATTACTTAAAACATCATGACTTTAAAAACCTTAGGTCATATTATACATTCAAAAGATTGATCTTTATTTGATCTTGACAGAGAAGTTGCAAAATATCAATTAAATGTAGTATATGTCTAAAATTCCATTTGTGATAAGAACAGTTTAACCAGTTTTAAACAATGGAGGTAAGAGAGAGTACAGGAAAGAATACATATGAAAGCTGAACCAACCGATTGCTTCCTGAAAACCTGTGGAGTAGGATCCATTTGAGATCTCTACCATCTCAAATACCTTTGTAGATAATGTTTAAAAAACAAACAAACAAAAAAACTAAAAGTGCATTTAGGATTCAGTGTTTAGAAAAGTTCATCCCACTTTCAAGACTTTTTCAGTAGAAGTCTGCTCACCATTTTAAGAAGTAACTTTTGAGCTCTGGCTATCATCTAAAGTCTTCCTATGACAATTAGCCTTGATAAATAAGCCTTGAGCATTTTCCGCTAGTTTCAGAAGTGCTATGAGAGACGAAGGGTATCTAATTTCCATACTGTCCCTGTAAGTAGACTGCTGAAGTAGGAAGATGCTTTGTGGCATCTGTAGACAGATATTCTTAATAAAACTTCCCCATCTCATTGCAAATCACATTAGGTATTCAGCAAGAAGCACTGTTAGGTAGGGACTAAGAGGTCTGAAAACAATCTGTCTAAGGAGTTGCTCAGGAGGGAACTGAGAAGACAAAAAAAAGAATGTTGCTCATTTAACTTATCTCACTGATAAACAACTACAGTAAAGCTTTTTCAAGATGCAACAGATAGAAGGAAGTGTGAAATGAAGGTAGATTGTCCATGCCAGATATAAGATTACTTCTACATAGATGGAAGGAGTCTTTTTTTCCTCTCTCCTAAAAATATTTGTCTTCTAAGAGACATAAAACTTATCTCTGCCATAAAGCCAACTGATGACATAAGAGATATCCAAATTCAGTGAACGTTGTGTCAGCTTGGCTTTTGGTACCATCCATGTTACTGCATAATTAAATAACCTGGAAGCAGTAACAAACTCTCCCAGGGCAGGCATACTGCCTTCATACTCATTATAAAACACCTGTCACAGCAATACAGAGAAGTCATATCTGCATCATTTTTATTGCTGTTTCATGTTAAATAACCAAGCAAGTTTTCAAAAAGCAGCTGATGACCTAACCTAACCTAACATCTCACCATTACTGGAGAGCGCTCCTTCCTCGTAATACTTCAGCCTGGCAAGCAGCTTTTCATTTTTTTTTCCAGCTAGTTGAATCCACTCACCTCAGAGGTGAGCATGAAGCAAGACAATCCTTTCACAATGCAACAAGATACCAGGAAAACATAGAGGGCCTCATGAGAACCTGCCCACCAGTTTCATCTGCCAACGAGGAAGCTGAAGGGGCCGTCTCACTGCAGACTTAGCTGAGTGCAGCACAACCCACACAATTCCCGAGCTCTACCACAGGAGTGCAACTCCAGCGCTGCTCCCTTGCCTCTCACCGCCCCGCCACGCCGACCTGCAGCGCGGCCGCCCGACGTGAGGAGGCCCCGCCCTAACGGCCGCCCCCGCCCGCGCGCCTCCGCCACGCCCTCGCAAGCCCCGCCCCCGCCCGCGCTCCCATTGGCTCGCTCCACCCTGGCCCTCCCCCCGCTGCGCAGCCCGGGGGTGGGGGCGCGCATGCGCGCGCGGCCGGCGCTCCGCGGCCCGTCAGTGTCGCTGCTGGGCCGGTGGGGGGCGGGGCTAGGATCACGTGGGCGGAAGGGCCACGGCGGGGCTCGGCGGCCGTTGGGGAGGGGTCGTGCACGGGGGTTGTGGCCGGAGTCGGCGCCGCGTTGTGAGGCGCCACCAACAGCGTGTGGTTCGGCCTGGCCCGACTCGGCCCGGCCCGGCCCGACCGGGGCTTTGCGGTAAGAGCGGGATGGCACTGGTGTCCTCTGCCGCTTCCCTCTGCTCTGGCCCCACTGGGAGCGGGTGGGCGGTGGCGGGGCCGTTGTTGGGCGGGCGCTGATGAAGCTTCTGCGAGCGACTCTGCCGTTAATGGTCGAGCTGTGTCCGACCGTTGGCTACGAACGGGCTTCCCGTGGGGTTGGCAGCGTGACCGCGCCGTTATGTGAGGTTGTTACCCGATAGGACACCGGTCGTCCTGTTCTCCGGGCTGCCCATGCAGGGAGGCCAAGCAGCACTCGGTAACAGCCTGGATGAGGTGCTGTGTTGAATCATCCCTATAGATTTCCAACCCAGACGGTGCCTGTGAGGTGATGTGTCCCCTGGGCTTCACGTAAAAGAAAGAGGCTTTCTAATATTTCCTTGTATTCCCTGCCTGAGTGTGATTTAGAGCAGTGGGGGAAGTCCTGACCGGAAAAGAAAGGTGGTATTTCCAAAATGCAACAGTCTGTTGGTACCTTGTATATTCCATTTATTATCCTGTTGAAGAATAACTGAAGTGACAACCTGAAGCAACTTGAGAAGAAGATAGACCAATAATTCTAAGGGGAGGAAAGTGTTAAAAAGCAACGAAAAGTGGAGTATTATAGTGTTGTAGGCATGTCATAGAAACAGCATTTACGTGAATGTCCTGAAGTCTTTGCAATTCTGATTCCAGCTTGGGATATTGATCCTTTTCCCCAAAGCTCTTGGATTGCTAATCGTTAAAATTACCAGATTCCTTGAGCTTAAAAAAAAAATGTGCTGGAGAACTTAGCTCAGGTGTAGTGGGACAGAAGACTAAGAGAAACATTATTGACTTTTCTGTTTCAAATATCTTTGTGATTTTGCTATGTGTTTGTTAGAGAAAGCAGCCTATGCATCTCTTAGGAAAGATAAATTTCATCATCAGGCGTGTGCTGTGCGTTAATCATGTTTTTAATGCATTGTAGGATTATAAGGCACAAGTTGAGAGTAATGCCAGAACTAAATAAAGTCACTGAAACAACTTTTAAGGTTTGCAATGTCTAGACTACTTAGAGAAATTTCTGTGTACTGTGAGGACCTGTGAATATTCACGTGAACATTGCTAGTGCCATTTTTTGGACTTGATTTTTGCTTTGATGATCTTTGTGAACTTAAGTGGGGTTTTTATGTGTTTAGTTAGTTGGTTTTGTTTTCATCTTTGAGGACTAGACCATGCTTTGCTAGGGAACTGGGTGATGATACAGAAGTCTCCCTCAGAAGTCCACCAAATAGAATATAAAGCTCTTGCTCTGCATTAAGAAAAGGGTTTGATTAGAATGCTTGAGAATTCTTTCATAGCATGGGATTAACTGCTAAGTTAGAATTTCTCTATTTTCATGATATGCTTCTCCACTCCTTTTTCTGTATGTATGGGATGCAGAGATACTAATCCTGAATCAGAATGTTTTTTTTTTCCTACTACCAAGAGAGAGTGTAGTGATCTTCAAAATATGTATGTGGCACATTCAGTCCCCTAAGACTTAAAGTAAAAATTTTAAGTTAAAATTTTAACCTGGAATTGCAGTATATGGGTTCTGGATTGAATGACTGCTACTGATCTGGAGGGAGTCCTGAAAATATAATCAATAGGTCATAATAATGATTTCAGGTCATCACTGTAGTGAATTTTAGAATTAGATTCTTCAGTTGGTCTCATTTGGTGGGGTTTCAATGTGTACTTCTCTTTATACAGATATTCACAGCATTTATTCTCACCCATTCTAAATTTCTTCTGCTACCTAGTGAAGGAGTGCTGTGTTTTGTTTTATTATGATTCCTACCTGAACTCTTTTTCTTAATATTCCATATTCTACTTTATTGTTAAGAAGCTTTTTGATGTCCATTATATTAGTCAAAAGTACTATCCTAGTGTTGAGAAATTATTCTTTCTGAAGTAAGGTAAGGAGCCTTATCTTGGTCTTATTCCCAAAGTAGCTAGATTTCTATCAAATTATGCATGTCTAGATGATGATTTGTAAATTACCTGTAAAATGTAAATAAAAAAAATGTAGTTGCTCTAAGTAAAATACCCTTTCTTTTGTGTGTTTTGCTGGCCTCTGAAGTGTGATTGTAGTATGAATTCTTGATATCTTTCAGCTGAGACAAAATGACTGCGATCAAGCATGCCTTGCAAAGGGATATTTTCACTCCCAATGATGAACGCCTGTTGAGCATTGTGAATGTATGCAAAGCGGGCAAAAAGAAGAGAAACTGCTTTTTGTGTGCCACAGGTATTTAATAATGCCACATGTTATTTCTGTTTTTTCTTTTTTTCTTTTTTTTTATTCAGTTGCCTTCATATATTTATTTACAATTTCTATTAAAACAGAAACAGAACACTGCAAGTTACAGTAAGGTATGTGAGTAAAAGCAAGGAAGGAATCAAAATTATTTGTGTGGGAGGAGGTGAGCTTTTGAAGGAGTCTTTGTATAGTGCTTAAAAGGAGATTTAGTAGATCTCTAGGCTGATCAATCTAAACTTGATGCAGAGGGCTCTGGAAAGGCCCAGAAACTGAACCAAGTTCTAATGTTCCTTTGAGAGCAGGTGCATTATATAGTACCTCTTCCAAGAAGTCTCTGTTGTCCAATATAACAGTAAATTAACAAACTACTATTTTTTTTTTTGACTAACAAATCTAAGAAAGCATTTTTATTCAGAGTAGAATCCCTAGTGGCTTTTTTGTGTTCTCCCAGTAGTGCAACAATGTGGCCATAGTTCTGATGAATCAAAGAAATAGCCATAAATCTGATTCATTACTTCAGAAGCCATACAGAACTGCACATCTGGATGACTAAAATTTAAACTGAGCTGTAGGCACTGAGCATGAAACCTGTTTCAAGGGAAGCAGTTCCAAAACTATTCTTGTGCCTCATTTAACAGTGACAACGGAGCGTCCAGTGCAAGTAAACGTGGTAAAGGTGAAAAAGTCTGACAAGGGAGATTTCTACAAAAGACAGACTGCGTGGGCACTTCGGGATCTTGCTGTTGTTGATGCCAAAGATGCTGTTAAAGTAAGGATTTTTTTTTTTTTTTGTGCATACTCGGGCTAGGACTCTTACTTTTAGTTCTGATACAGAGCTAAGTTGGCCACTCATTGTCATATGGCTTTGATTGTTAATGTGTTAATTTGACTTGAATATGATATGTCTCTATTACATAATCCTCACAAATTGAGGCTGAATAGTGCAGGTGTGCTTCAGTAGAAATATTCAGAATGTCTGCCCAGTTTGTTGAGAGTGATCTCTTTGGGCCTGTACTGTACTAGTCCATAGCACTGTACAGTGCTAGTCTGTACAGTATTTGTCCATATATATTTATATATATACATATATATATATTTGTGTGCATGTATAAACATACACTGGACAAGCATATATACATATGTATATGTTTGTGTGTATGTATAAACATACACTGGACGAGCATATATACATATGTATATGTTTGTGTGTATGTATAGAAATATATAAATATTTTTTGCTTCAATTCCTATGTTAATTTTGATTCCAAAATATAGTTTTCCTTTGAAATAAATAATGGCCATCCTGTTGGGCTACCTATACTCTTTTTGACAGGACACTCAAAATTTTTTTTTTTTTTTTTTTTTNTAAAATGTAAGAGTCTAAGTAAACTCTGTGTTTTCTAAATTGTGACATTCGCCGCTTATTGGAAAGTGTACACCTTGAGCTGCAGTTCTTTTCCATAGAACAAGAAACATAATCTAATTCTGGCCTATTAAATTCATGTAAAGTGAACAGGCAGAGAGGAAAATTTTTCTTGTGCTCTACTGTATATGTTGTCAGTAATTCTAGGCATGGGTTTTGGGCAGAGGGCTAACAGCACAAGTCATCTGAGGACAAAATTTCTTGGTAGGCATGTAATGTTACTTTTGTCTTGTCTAACTTGAAAATACATTTTCTTTGTGTTATTTTCTTATTCTTGTAATGTTGTAGCTTCTTTAAGGTATATCTTGATGCCCATATTAGTATATCAGTTTAAGATTGACATCTGTGCAATTTCTTCTTAAACTGTCATTTCAATAATTAAATGACCAAAGCATCTCTGCTGTTCAGAAAGTTATTTATGACTATTAAACCTGAAAATTATCTCATCTTTTGCAGGAGAATCCTGAATTTGATTTACATTTTGACAAAGTGTACAAATGGGTTGCAAGCAGCACAGTGGAAAAGAACACTTTCATTTCATGTATCTGGAAACTTAATCAGAGATATCTTAGAAAGAAAATTGACTTTATAAATGTTAGTTCTCAGCTTTTAGAAGGTAAATTTCTACAGCTTAATAATTTTAATGATTGTCAGATTAAACCTGGTATACTGAGTACATAAATCCTAATCTTGATTCTAATCTTCATTCTTTTTAATTTTTAGATTTTTAAAAGCCTAATATAAACAAGATGCTTGGAAAACATACCTTATATTGCAAAACTGTATCAAAATAATAATTAATGAAATTCTACATATCATTAAGAATATTGCTTTTCTAGGATATTCTGTTTCTTGAACAGAACAAAACTTACCTGAAAGGTTTAGTAGGCCTAAACAGATCTTTTTTTTTCTGGTTCTCACATGCCCTGAGCTGGAAAAATGCTTTAAAAATGGACATTTATAAAGCATGCTATACTTTTACATAAGGTTTATATCTGGTTTCTAGTTCACAAACTCTGAAATATCTGTTAAAATCTCCTGGAAATGTGCAGCTTAAGTGACTACCTGGATGCTGTAAAGGCTTTGTATTTTATATGCTCAAATATGTTTTTTACATTCACAGTATCTTTTAATAGTTATTTTTTCTCAAAGAATAGTGAGTAAACAGCGCTTCTATAAGAAGTGGCCAAACTGTTGATTGATATTAAATAGTAGACTAGTTTGTACGGAAGAACTTGAGTAATTAGAAGGGAGGAAAGCAGCTCTGTTTTTCAGTGTTGACCAAAATTTGTTTTTCATTGACCAATAACTTTTCAAGTTCTTGCAAAATTATAACATTCAACTAATGCCACTTAAAACGTACGCATGCTGTACATGCTTTGCCTAGCTAACATTCTGTGCTTCCTTTCTTCTGCTTTTCCATACCTTTTAATTCTCCAGAACTGCCTAAAGTTGCAGAAGGTGCGTAACACCTTTTTTTCCTTTATTATTCTTTGTGAGCAAGTTTTCATAATTAACCTCTTTTTTTTTCAATAGTGCTTTCAATATCTTACTAAATTGCTAGAGATAAGTTTCAGATTACACAGGGATTACAGTAGTGTCCTGTGAATTTTGTTAGCCCTTGAATGGCTTTCTTAATTAAACACTGCAATGAGGAGAAAAAAAAAAACTTATGTAATTTTCATTTCCTTCAACATTGCTTTTTCCTGTGATGAAACTTACTTTGAGCACCAAGATAATTTTAATGTATTTCATTATGTATTTCTTAACTAACCATAGTATCTTTCGCTTTTTATGCTATATGTACCAAAAGAGAGGCTCCAGTTTCTGTGAAATTTCTGCTATTAATTTTAGAACAGTACTGCAAAATATTCAGGTGCTCATTATCAGCAGGAGAGGTGGATGAACTCAGGCAGTGTCTCCCTTTATATATACAGTACAGGAAAGTGGCTGTTTTTTTGTATATGTTAACGTGGTTTGGAGGGCATTGCTGTTGTCAACCAGTTCTGGCAACCTTATTGAAATTCATGGAAAACTGAGACTTAACTTGAAAAGAAATGTTTATCTAGCAGCAAGTGTTTGTTGTGGAAGTGATTTAATGGATCCATCTAATTAAAAGAAGACAGTTTAACGTGCTTAAGTGCGAACATGCTGAAGTACTCTTAAAATGCTTGTGGCCTTCTGCTTTTCATAACATGTATTTTATTTCCCTTTTCTATGTAAAGAATCGGTTCCAAGTGGAGAGAATCAAAGTGTAGCAGGAGGTGATGAAGAAGCTGTGGATGAGTACCAGGAACTAAATGCAAGAGAGGAACAGGATATTGAAATAATGATGGAAGGATGTGAATATGCCATATCTAATGCTGAAGCCTTTGCAGAAAAGCTGTCCAGAGAGCTCCAAGTGCTAGATGGGGTAAAGAGTTCTTTTAATGTGTAGTGTGTTAGCATGTGAAAATACTATGTAGTGTCCTTTGAGAATGTCCTGCTGCATATTTAAAAACATATTCATTTGAGTGTTTATATTTCTACTTACAAGGCAGTATGTAATTCTGCTTAGATTTTAAAGATCTTGGAACTCAGTATTCACTTCCCAGATCTTCTGTAGTAAGCCTTACAAATGAGGCATAGAGAAGAAAAGAGGATGCCAGTCTCTGTACACCTCACTTTTTTCTTTTGAGATTCAGATATGTCTCTTAGAGTCTTATGGCTTAATTTTCTGTGTAGGCAAATATCCAGTCAATCATGGCCTCTGAGAAACAGGTGAATATCTTGATGAAGTTGCTGGATGAAGCTCTAAAGGAAGTTGATCAAATTGAAATGAAGTTGAGCAGTTATGAAGAAATGCTTCAGAGTGTAAAAGAACAAATGGATCAGATTTCAGAAAGCAACCACCTAATCCATCTCAGCAACACAAACAATGTGAAGCTACTGTCTGAGATAGAGTTCTTAGTGGTAAGCATGTTTGTTGTGCCATGTACCATGACTGGTGACATTTGGTATAAATTCCTTTATGTTGTCACCCTCCTTAGCAAGTTCTTACGAAGCCTGTTTTACTCTTGCAGTAGCTTGTGTAAGTTTTTATATTGACAGAATTGTATTTATCATTCTTTGTTTGACAGAATAGCATAAAGCTAAACTCAACCTGCTTTCGGCTAATAAATGGTACTCTTTATTATTTTGTAGAATCATATGGATTTGGCTAAAGGTCACATAAAGGCCCTCCAGGAGGGAGATCTGACATCTTCTCGGGGCATTGAGGCCTGCACTAATGCAGCAGATGCCCTTCTGCAGTGTATGAATGTTGCTCTTCGGCCAGGTAATGGCTCTGTCAGACTATGGTCTAACACATGGATTTATTTTTTATGATATTGTCTTTATTGTCAGTTCCTTTTCAAATAGTCTTAGATGTTGTTTCTGTGCACTGAGAGAATAGTCATCTGTGGTGCCTTCTGTTCCTACATATGTTATATAACTGTAGTTTGTACTCTGTGGGATTCTTTTTGTTTGTTTTTAGGACATGATATGTTGAATGCAGTCAAAGAACAACAACAGCGATTTAGTGACTTGCGTGAGCAATTTGCACGAAGACTTGCCAGTCACTTGAACAGCGTATTTGTTCAACAGGTATTAACTTACTACTTTATCTGGAATCTTCAGTCCCAGGCACTTTCAAAAAAGAACAACAATCCAACTGAAATTGGGCATGTTATTTGGTACAGTTGGTAAGCAAATGGAGTGCTAGAGGCACTTCAGGGGGAGAGGTTGCTAACCATACTGAGCTATAGTGGCTCTAGAAATAATCTTGTATTTACAAAACAAACATAAAAAGCTCTGTAGCAGGTGTAATATCTACATTAAACACACAAGATGTAAGGATTTACTTGGGCTGCAACACTGAAGAAGAAAAAATGTTAAATTTCAAGGGTTTAGAAGACTGAGAACACCAGAGTTCTTGCTATCTGCACTTCATAAATCATTCAAAGTAAAACTGTTAAACATTGGTTTTGAGCCTTAATTTGAAATACTCAGAAATCACTGTCCTGAGATGTGTTTCCTGAGGATGGATATCTTTAAGCATCTTTTTTGTTTGTTTGTTTTGTTTTTTTTTCTTATTTCCAATTAGTTTACTCAGACCCTACTTCAACTCTATAACAGGTCCTACAATCTTTCAGTTCCAGTGAGTACATCAGGTTTGATACAAGCTTTTGTAACTAACTTTTTTTTTAAGCTTGCCTTATCTAACTAGCAGCTGCATCTTTACTTTACAAATATGAAATATATCGTGTTTGTGGAGCATCAGATTTATGTCCCTTCTCCTTTCTAGTATTTGCATCAGCTCCCAAGCTTTGTTTATCTGTGTGCAAGATAGCATTCATCTGATCTGTGGAGTTTGCCAAGAGAGAGTAAAAGACAGAGATATAGGGCGAAACATATTTTTTTAGGAAACTATAGTATTTGTACCACTGTACAGATATTACATGTGACTGTAATATTTGTAAATAGAAAGGTAATTCAGCTTTTATACATATTAGTGCAGTCTTAAGAGTTTTATAGTTTTTAATGTATTTATTTTTATGCAGAAAATGGAGCAGAATTATGCCAGATAAAATTATTGAAAATCACATTTGAGATTGCAAATGTGGCCCTTTATGACAGGGATAATTGTTTTCTATATTTCCTCCATTTTGCAGAAGAATTTGCAGTTATATGGCATGCTAAAATTTTGGTCTTTAGCTCTTCTTAATAAAGGTGTTTCTCCTACTGCTTCTCATTTTTTGAAAAACTGGGCACAGCCCGTTTGTCTTTGCCTTAAAATGAATAAGGAAAAATTTAAAATATTATTACTGTGTAATATTAAATATATGAGCTGAAATAATTATACTCAAATCTCACTTCAGGTGAAATCTAAAAAATGCAAAAGTTTCTAAATCAGAAGAGGAAAATGTAAAAGCAGCTTCCCAAATATCATCTTTTTTGGTTTAGAAATCATTAGATAAAACAATAAAGTTCTGCTGTGGTTAGCTTAACGGTATTATCTTGAAAGCGTGAGCTTGTCCTTTTATTTCTGTTAAAGTCAATGCTGTGATTCATACTGTTGTCATAAAATACTAGGACATTTCATCTCCTCATAAATGACAACAAATTTTTAAAATTTTAAAAAGAAACAACTTTGGATTGCAGCTCACTGAAGTGTCAGATCATCTGCAGGAAACTGCTACTAACAGTTAACAGTTGTGTTTACTGTGTCCTAATAATTGATTAACTTACAAAAATATTTTTAAGTTGTTTTTCTTTTCCCTGCAGCCAGGTTCAGCATTCAATTAAATTCAACACTAAGCTTTCTGCCTTTGGAACAGTGCAATGAAATTGTTGAATAATAAACTTGCAGCTTCATTTGGTGGCACTTAGTGTAACTGTATGCTTTGAATAGAAAGGAAGCCTGTTTTTGGTGGGGAAAATACAGATGCATCTCATCTTGGAATGCCATTCAGGAAATTTCTGCAATATCTGTATACTTTCAGATTTATTTTAGTACTTTTTTTTGTTAAGGGTCATGATCAGAGTTCCACGCTTGCCCAGCACTCTGTTGAATTGACATTACCCAATCATCATCCATTTCACAGAGATTTACTTCGTTATGCTAAACTGATGGAGTGGCTCAAGAACACAGACTATGGGAAATACGAGGGTCTGACAAAGGTGTGTGAAATGCTCAGATGGTTCTGGAGAATTTACAAAATATATTATTTTTACAAAAATCATAAGATTGCCTGTGTATATGTGCATTATTCTTAAATATTCCTTCATGTTAAATGTAATTTAATGCCTTCCTTTTCCTCTTTGGAATAGGAAACTTCATGCTGGTATTTGATTAAATCCTTATTATTTTCCAGTTTCTATGTGTTCTGAAGCATCATATAATACTAATCTCAATATTTACGTAGAACTGTTTATCATTTTATGATATAATAAAAAGAATAATTAAGCTATTTACATGGGTCACTTAATGACTACTTAAATGTCTTGAATATATATATATTCGTATGTATACGTCCAAGCAGTTTATTTTGTGCACTTTATTTCCATGCTGATTTTTGAAAATGAATACTATATATAACCAACCGTTAACTAACTTTCAGTTTTTCATTTAAGAATTATATGGATTACTTATCACGACTGTATGAAAGAGAAATAAAAGATTTCTTTGAAGTTGCCAAGATCAAGATGACAGGCACAACCAAAGAAGGAAAAAAGTTTGGTAAGCTTCTAGGAGGCATACATCTATCTTCCTTTGTTTTATTTAAAACAATCAGCCCAACTTCTCACAACTTACAGTGCCACAACTGTAGTGCTGTCCTATAACTAAATTGGAAATTGGCTACATTTGGCAAGGTAGGAGGTAGACGGAAAATACCAGTAGCAGAACTTTTGTCTTCCCCAGGGTTGAAGGAGCACAGCGGAAAGCTTGTGAAATAGGGCAGCATCAGAGGGTAAGATACGATTTGTCAGATCTACTCTCATTTTTTAATGAAGAACTACCCTATTTTATTACTGGATAGATAACTCTTCTAGTTGAAGTAAGCTTGGGTAGTATGCTTATGTGTTCTTCCTGCTGTTTCTTCTTTTAATAAGATTTATGGTGGATTTTGAAGAGGATAGTTTTAATGTTAACTCTACGTGAGGAAACCTGTGACATTTAGTTGTTTTATGGTTGGATTTACGTATGTAGAAATCATGCTCGATTAACTTGTAAGCCTTCGCACTTAAGGAAGTAGTCATCCCTGGTAGGGGGAAATGAGCATCCAAGGGAAGTGATTCTAAAAGCAACCTGAGCACTTAGCAAAGAGCAGTGATATAGGTGCATTTGTGTATTAGCTATTCTGCATTTTAAAGTGCATTTCAAAATGTGTTTGCTTAGCATATCTGTATTTGTCATGATCGACTAGCTTGTGTATCTGAAATTCAGAAGTAAAGTACAACTTGAACTAGTAAGTTCTGCCAAGCCTGTTTTGGGTCTTGAGCTGATGAAGAAGAAAAAAGTAATGAGAGAAAGAAAGCAGGAGCATGGGAAGCCTTGACCAGGTTGGGGAGGAGAAGTGGAAAGAAAAGCCTTGACAGGCTGGCGACCGTGAAGAGCAAATGCTGCCTTAGTGTGTCAGTCACCACAGTTAATTTTATAAGTCTTGAAAAGCTTACTCTTAGAACAAAAACAACTTCAACATAAGTTGATCTCTAGAATACTTTATTCTGCTACATCTCTTGTGATTTGCATTTGTGAGAAGATAATTATTCTTCTGTAAGTGTTTTGAAGTGCTGCCAATTTAGAGAAAGTTTATTTAACTCACCAGCCTTCACTTTGAAAGTTTATGTTGAATATTTGGGTAAACTTTGAAGTATGCTTAAAAGTGGCACAAAATGGAGACCAGGAGTAGAGTTCTCTTTATTTGATTATTTTTGTAACAGGTTACACTCTCACGAGAATACTAAGAAGTATTCTTTTGTTTAAGTCTCTTTGGTGACTGATTGCTTTGCATGGAAAACTTGACCCAAAAAATTGGTAGTCTTTAAGTAGTGCCCAAATTGAAAGCTGTATCCGGTGGTGGATTCTGTGTGGATTATTAATAAACTTTAATAAATGAATAAACTCTAATGGTTATATGTGGCTGCATATTTGAGGCCACAAGCAAATTTGAGAATGAGTTAGATGATCTTGCAGAAAACCTTGCTCCTCAGTACTCATCATGTACCATCTGCAAAGAAGGAAAACAAGTCTTATGTCTGTTTTTTTTTTTTGTTTGTTTGTTTGTTTTAAGAAGTAGTTTCATTAAATAACTGATATTTAGCACCGAAATTAATCCACATTTTCTGTTGTTATTTTGTAACTCTTCATAGAGTGTACTTTGTAAGGGTTATGCATTGAAGGTAGTGATCATAATACTCCTAGATGGATGTTACTTCATTAATTCCAAATGTATCATTTCTTAATAGTATACTTAAGGAATAGCGTTAGGTATATAATGCTCCAGTTTTACTCCAAGACTAAAGAAGACCTGATTTCAAGCTGCCTTGGTGTGTGTTCTTGCCTTTTTCCTTTTTTTTTCTTCCTTTTTTTTTTTTTTTTTTTTTTTTTGGTGTGCTTTGGGAATAGGACTGCTATTTGAATGCCTCAAATGCAGAGGGGATTCTGGGAGAATTATTCTGGCATTCTGTGTTAGTGCAAGGTTTTCTGTCTGCATTTTTATGGCAAAAATATTCTGGGTCATGAGCATTCACACTTGTCTTACAGTCTTCGTTGTTTTTTCTTCTGATGAAGCCAAGACTTGGATACTTAAATACCATAAAATCAAGTGTAGGAAAGAGTGCTACTGTTTTTACATGCTTACATGATGTGGCTTCTCACATGCAGTATTCACTGTGGCTCCTCTGATTGTCCAGAGCCTGAACTTTGCATCTACCTGCATTCTGTAGTGTAATCCCACGCACTTGCAAAGTGGGGACGACAGAAAACCGCAATTGATGGGTGGCAGATGCGTGTGCTAAATCTATCAGCCTTAAAGCTCTATTTAAAAAAAGATGAATAAAAGCTGGTCTGGAATTAAATTTGAGTTTTACATGAAAATTGACAGTGTTGTTCCTACTTGAGAACATCTGGTATTTAAGACATGTTTGTGGCACTTACTTATAAGTATGTACTTATTCTATTACAGTAGGTCTTGCTCGCTTGCTCCATTTTGGGGGGCTTGAAGCATCCATCCTCATCAAGGTCCTCTTAATATCATGTATTGCTTTTAATGTGTGTATGCAAATGCCTTTTACTGGTTAGGGAGTCTCTTATTTATTACAAATGTGAGGACATTTTATCATGCCTATTTACCCTGAATTTCAGATTGAAGTCCACTTGAGGAAACTGTTTTATTCTGCACAGACAATCAAAAATATAAAAACATTTTTTATTTATTTTTTTTTTTTTTTTACTAAAAGACATGTTTTCATCCTCTCTGAATCTGCAATCATTCATTTTTGATGCAGCATGAATAACAAACGTATATATTTTCTGTGTAAACATCCAAATTACTAACAACAGCAAAACACATCAGGCTGGCCAGTTTTATTAGAGATGTTAAAATTACTTTATGATATTCGTGGACTCCTTTAAAGAACGTACAAAATTTTGACTCAGTACAAAATTACATAAATACATTTTCATTTCTTTGTTTAATCTTAATAGGACAGTTGATATTGGAAACTGAGTCTCTTGCAATATTATCTCTAACAAAGTAAGTTAATGGGCTTCTCTATTTGAGAGAACTTAAAAAAAAAAAAAAAGTTACTAAGGAAAGTACTTCTTTTCTGACCATGTAGGGAAAAGTAAAGTTTAGTACTTCATCTGTTTTCCATGTAGTTTAGACACTGAATTTCTAGAGTAGTACCTCTCCAACTAAATGTGTTTGCAATGTAGTTACTTGCTGCTTATAGTTCTCTGCATGTTTCTTTCCAGTTAGAGCTTAACTTGCATCTTGTGCATGGTTTGTGCAAACTGCATTTTAACTTGTCTTTGTCTTTGATGCTTGCAACCTAATCCATCCCAGCTACACTGCCTCGAAAAGAAAGTGCTGTCAAACAGGAAACAGAGAGTGAGTATAACTAGTTGCATTAGTTGGTATTGTCAATGCATGTGTATCAATGTGAAGATGTCGTGCTGCATCGTGGAACACTTACCTAATGTTAAAGCAGTCTGTACAGAATGAAATAAGCGTTAGCAGAATCATTGTTTCTGCAAGGCAAGAATGAAGTGCAACTGAAATTGCTCAATGTAAAAGTTGGATAAGACAAGGTTTGCAGGTAAAGGTGCCATCTGCTTTTCCCATGCTACTAATTGATCTAAAAAATGTTAGTACCTGAAAGCTTGTCTTAGCTTCCCAACTTTTCGAGTAGGTTGAGGTAACATCTTTTATTAGGCCTGTGAGCTTTGTCTTGTCTGTGTCCCTAGACCATGGTAGCTATGACAGGATACTAGCCTAACAATTAAATGAAATGTTGCAGAATAGCTTTTAAATTCCTTTGCAGTTGAAATTTGAGGAGTTTACTTGTGGATCAAATATTGATGATACCTTGTTTTTGTGATGAGCTTTCTCTACCATGTTCCAACATTTCCCAAATTCCTGAAAACAAGTGTTTCTCACCACTAAGCAAAGGCCCTGGAATATCAAATAGAAACATCTTGATGTTTATTATAATCAAAGGGAGGAGGAAGCATCAGCAAACAGTAGAGTGTACTTAGTGTTATAGATCAGGAAAAATAGCTAGGGTAAGCTATGTAGGCAAAAGATGTTAGCTCTCAGACTTGCTGAAGCATTGCAGTTACCTTGTTTAAAAAAAAAGAGCAGCCAAAGTATTTGCAGCTTAGATGAAGGCTCAGTTAATTGTTTGATTTTAATGTAGGACTATTAGCAACACTCATCTGAGGTACTCTGTAATGCATCTGTTCTTCTGAAGTATTTTATTCTACCTTAGCTTCACTCTTTCACAGTCATCTTATTTCATAGGTCTCCATGGAAGTTCTGGAAAACTGACGGGATCTACCTCTAGCCTAAATAAACTCTCTGTTCAGAGTTCAGGAAACCGTAGGTCTCAGTCATCCTCACTATTGGATATGGGAAACATGTCTGCCTCTGATCTTGATGTCGCTGATAGAACAAAATTTGATAAGGTAAAGCAGAAATGTTATGTAGAATTTCCTTAGTTTAGTGTTACTACTTTTTTGAATGCCCTTTGTGTGTAGTTTATAAATGTGTACTACATGGGAACATTTACATGGGAACTTTTTAAATCCAAAGCATGATAATGATGTACACTGCCCATCTAATAAAGGCAATTTCTAAGAAATACATAGTTTACTTTGCGATTATAGAACATTGTGTCTGATTCTTTTGTAAGATTGACTTGATGTGTAAAGAATACAAAACATTAAAGAATGGAGCAGAAAGCCAAGTATGTATTTTTAATCAAGTAAAAGTTTAACTGAATAATTCTTGAATTAACTCAGGTGTTCATGAGTTTTATATTTTGTCAGTATATAAGCACAAGTGAAATGAAGGAAAACATATAAAACATATAAAATTATTGCTGGAGTGTCCTCAGTATCCATTTGAAATGGTAACTTGAAAATGTCGATACTTCTCAATTCTTGTGGAATGAACATCTAAGTGTGGAAAAAGGGCTATTCGCAGAATAGAAGATAAAAATAATTCACTTGTTCTTTACTGAATTCCCATCTTTTTGATGGAAAAGAATATTTTTCTTCTGCTACTGTATTTACTTTGTATCTGAAAGTATTTACTACTTTGCCAGAATATTTTTCCTGTTATTGTTATCCTGTTTAGGGATTAAAACATACAATAATTTACATAAATATTTGCAAAGAAAATATATTGCAGTGTGTCAATGATAAACGTACATTAGAATTATTTGTCTGATAACCTGATTTGCAACGTAATTCATATTAGTAAATTTTAATGAATTATTGCCAAAATACTTGCTGTTCAATTTTAGATTAAATCTAAAAATCAAGATGAGTATTTTTATTTCAGTATGAAACTTGCAGTTTGTTTCTAAAGATGTAATTTACTTTTTTTTTTTTTTTTTCTGTAGAGCAGTTATCTTTTGCATGTACAACTCACTCACTTTTTCTTCCCTGGGGCTTTTTACATTCTGTCAGCAACTAAGGAGCAAATAGGGATCAATGATTTACTATTCATATGCTAATGTATTTGCAACAGCATAGAAGCCTTCTACAAGTTGAGACTGAAAAACTTCTACTTATTGTAGAAAAATGTTTATTACTCTTTTCTTTTTTATCTTTCCTTCAGTTATATGGATAAGAAGCATATTTATATATGTTTAAGATGCAGGTAACATTTATAAACGTAAACATGAATTGTTTGCATTTCTGTGAAGTAGAAATCAGTCTTCTAAAGTTTATAAACAGTAAAAGAATAAGTATTTTTAAGTTCCAACTGTTCAATATATTGATCTAATATTTGGATTTCTTCTAGATTTTTGAACAAGTATTAAGTGAGCTAGAGCCTCTGTGCCTGGCAGAACAGGACTTCATTAGCAAATTTTTCAAACTACAGCAACATCAGAGCATCCCTGGAACAACAGCGGTAAGGTGCATTTCAGTTCTGTCATTACATCAAAAATTTGTTGAATTTATTTGTTGGTTATGTGAAACAGGTGGGTTGCAACTTATTCTTTGTTATCAGGCAGAATCTTTATTTCTGGACAGCCAGTTAAAAACTATTAAAGGAGGACTGATGTGGTTTTTTGCCATGTTTTTGTTTCCTCACAAAGCCAACTATATAGGATGTTATGTAGGAAGGCAACGGGAGCTTTATTGTTCATAATACTACACTGTGGGGAGCATGACCAGAATTCTTCCCCCAGAACCTTGCAAACCATTGTATTCCTTCTTTGAGGGGAAGAAATGCTGATAATTACATTGTTTTTCTCAAATGTACTTGTCAGTTAATACAGAATTTGAGCCAGCCTGTCAGCTTTCTGTATATTTTTTCCTTGTTCTTACAGAATGAAGCAGAGGAAATGGATGGAGGAACTTTATCTCGTTCATATACCTCTGGAGGTCCTCAAACTGTATCATCTGAGTAGGTGTTGATGTTGTTTATTTTTAGTCTTTAATTAGGCTTAAGCCTGAATTTCTCCAAAGTATCTCTTTCTCCATAATGACACATTGTTTCCTTCAGTGAGCATAAATAATAAACTGAATTTATAGTTACAGGATGTGTCAGTAAATTTGAACTTTAATGCATCGAAGGAATGCTTCTGAATAAAGTAGAAAAAAGTAATACTCTAATAGCTTGCAAAGTGAAATGAAACAAGATTATTACTGCGCAAAATAGGCTAAGCAAAATTCTGAATTTGCATGTGGCAGCCTCCACACAGAACAATTTTCAGTGTACCTTATATCTGTGACTTTACATTCTGAAAACCTTGATATCTGTTAAATGCAAATGCAATGTATTTTTTCCTAAAAATATGTATCAAACGAGGCTGTAAGATAGCTTACTAAACTGTCAGGGTAATACTTATATATAATTCTTAATTATTTTTTAATAGGAAGGACATGATCCGACAAATGATGACAAAAATATTTCGCTGTATTGAACCTGAGCTGAATAATCTTATTGCACTGGGGGACAAGATTGATAGCTTTAATTCCCTTTATATGCTAGTTAAGATGAGCCATCATGTATGGACAGCACAAAATGTGGACCCAGCTTCCTTTCTCAGCACGACACTTGGAAATGTTTTGGTGACTGTCAAAAGAAACTTTGATAAATGCATTGTAAGTTCTTTTAGTTATTCTGATTAGTCTGACTAAAACACTATAGGAAGCGCATTACTTTCCAATGTGATTTTTGTATTTCCTTGTAGCTGGATTTTGCTTTTAAATTGAAGTGAAAATGAATGACTTTATTGCTGTGTATTGGTCCCACTTTCAAAAGAAATGTATGTAGCTGCTGGTTGTGTTTCTCTTTCCTCCATTCCAGTTTTCTTGAATGTTTATTTATAAGAAATAAGACTACATAGGTCGCAACAATAAAATCCTAAAAGTATCTGACCTATTTATTTACTTATTTATTTTAAGATGAAATTTTATTGAAATTATTGAGGTAAGTCAAGTAGAACCCGGCTCTCTTGCTTTTTGACTTACTAAATAACCTCCCTAGTTTTACACTTATGGAAAAGCAAAATCCTTATTATATGCCAAATAAACATCTCTTACATTGAATAAGAGAAAAATAAATACAAGAAGCTCATAAGAGCTGGTAGGAGAGGTGACTGCTACTGTTAGAAATTTGCTTTTCCTAATACGATATGCTCATTGCATGAAATATGGCAAGTTTAATGAAAACATGTTGGCTGGAATAACTATTAAATTTGTATTTTGTTATAATTTAAGTCTAAACCAATATAGTAACTCTAATCAAGATACTTTAAGCAGTAAACTGGGCATGAATGAGACTGACTTTCTTGGATAATATTCAGTACAGTATTTCTGTAGAAAGATTAAAGAAACTTCTAGCAAAAGGAATGGTTTTGCATGGAATCAGGAAACTTCCATGTTAGAATACTTGAAAGCAAGTTCAAGCATTATTTGCTTCTGGTGGACATGTTTATGTAAATAGCCAGTAAAAGAAGGAACTTTTGCTTACACTAGAGAGGTATATAAAATAAGTATTTTTTTCAGTCAATTTTTCAGTATGACTTTTTTTCATGACATGGTCCAAAGTCATATATCGGAGATTAACTTATTTTTGTTTTAAATTTAAGAGTAACCAGATGAAACAGATGGATGAAGTAAAAATTTCAAAGAAGAGTAAGGTCGGGATCCTTCCATTTGTTGCTGAATTTGAAGAGTTTGCAGGCCTTGCTGAATCGATTTTCAAAAATGCAGAGCGACGAGGAGATCTAGATAAAGCCTATATAAAACTTATCAGAGCTGTTTTTGTCAGCGGTAGGTCTTTTGAAGTGGTTTTACTTAAAAATGATTCTTTCCTCTGACCTCTTTATGTATCGTTTTCTCCATCTCTCTGTGCTCACCTTGCCTGCCTACTTTAGAACAGCTCCATCTGTTCCCAGCTTCTTTTTTTCAGAGGAAGAGGACAAAATAGTGTCAGTGAAGCTCATCTGAGAAACTATAACAATATTTCTGAACATATTGTGCAGTGCTGAGGAGATAGCCCTTCATAGTCCATATACAGTCAGCAGTAGCATCCTCACTGATAGGACAGTGAATTTTAGGAATGTTTTTGGGTTATTTGATTGCACTGGAAATTTCCACCTTTAAGAAGGTACAGTTCAAGTGACAAAATTAAGCAAAGACAAGAGACAAGCAAACTTATACAATGGCAGGAAAATTAGTACAGGAAGAATTTAGAAAGCTTGTTTCAAAAAGAATTTGAGATGGAAGATGTAAGTTTTGGACTAGTACAAAGCTAACTTGGAGAACAAGGTATGATGAGGAAGAAGAAAGAAATATAAAGAATGAACATGAAACCAAATCATACTGATGGAATTTTCTGCTTGCACCAGTTTTATACATTTAATGCAGTAAGTTATTTAATTTACAAGTAATGTTGAAAAAGAAAGATGTAGTACTTTGGTTTGAATGAAGAAGAGACCAGAATTGGCAGTAGCAGATTTTTGCGAATGACCTTTTGGTTATCTGACCAAAATGGTCAGCTCTGTTTATTGATACTGTGGTGCCCAGGAAGCTGGGCCCTAAACGAACATTCTCATGGAAGACATTGGATTGGGTGGCCTCAGTAAACTGGAAAATGGAGGAGCAGGCAGAGAGCTGTGTTTGTCATGTCTGAAGCCATCCTCTCCCACTGTGTGTAGGTACAGTGAAGGAGCAATAGCGTGGAACTTCTTTTCTGCCCTGAACTTGTTTCAAAGTAATAGGCCCACATGCAAGTCTGTCACTTCCATTACCCAGAGCTGATAATGAAAATTAATTTTGACCACAGAATTAATATGCTAAGCAAAAAATGGTAAAGAGAAATAGGGGAAGTAAAGCAAACAAAAAAAATGAAGATTTTATTGTAAGAAGGAGGGTGAGAAGTATTTTCTTATGTTGTTCTTACGTTAAATTTTATTAAGGTAATTAAGCAGACTTCTTAAGCTTTCACAAAATATGTTAATAATTTCTGTTATGTAAATGACTATGTAGTGACTATTTTGTATGTTATTTTTGATAAACAAAGTCCGTAGTCTTAGAACTACTACATTTATGTTTCTTCTCTTGTTGTTTCTCAAATATTCTTTCATTTAACAGTAGTTACAGCAATCATATAAATTGTTGTTTTCAGCATAAAATCCTGTGTTTCATGCTGCAGTATTATTGTGGTGCTCTTTTTTTTTATTGTCTCTGTCCTTCAGGTACTTTAAGCCTTCTATGTTTTGTTTTTCTCCTACAGTTGAGAAAGTGGCAAATGAAAGCCAGAAAACACCAAGAGATGTGGTGATGATGGAGAATTTTCATCATATTTTTGCAACACTTTCTCGCTTGAAAATTTCTTGTCTTGAGTCTGAGAAAAAGGAAGCCAAGCAGAAATATACTGATCATCTTCAGTCTTATGTAATCTACTCACTTGGACAGCCTCTTGAGAAATTAAATGCAAGTATATTCTACTTTAGCTTGGTATATTTAAATGATGCAAAGCAGATGAACTTTAAATGTTCGGTTCCTCCCTTAAAAACTGTTGAGACTTAAACTGGTTAATCAGTACTGCCATTGCCATGAAAAGATGGGTTATTTTCTTCTAAGACTACTGTCCTTGTGATCACTCAGCAGCTTTGTCCACCTCAACTGCAGAGAAGTTTATGCTGGATGTTTCAGAAACAAAATAAAATAATAATCATTGCTATAACTCTTGTAAGAAAGTTCTATATGCCGCATCAAATGCTGACTGAGCTTTAGACTATAAATATTTCAGTTCTACCCAGTGAAAATAGGTAACTGCTTTTTTCTTCTGTGTTTTTTTTTCTTCTATAAAAACTTTAGCCTGCTGCTACTTTCAGACACTCATTTTATGAGAGAGAGATTGAGAGAAGAAAAAAGTCTAAGACCTACTCTCTTTTTGTGAATTAAATAGCTTATTACTGCTTCCAACCTCAGTTGATATTGTGGCTTTACACAGATGTTTGGCCTACTTCCCTTTGTTTTTAATGATAAATTCAGCCACCTACTTGGAGGAAGGTGAGAAAAGAAGGCAATGATGAAGAAAAATTGCTACTGTATAATTATGGTGTAGAGAGAAGTAGCGACCATTCCTACTCGAGTGAATTTGAACAGTTGTCCAAGTTTATCCTTTAAAGATCCACCTTTTTTCTAGGCTGTGATCTCATTAATTGAGGAGTTTGGGAATGGTTCAGTATTGGTTATAGGGTTGCAAAGAGAAGCTTGATTACTTCTAGAAATGCTTAATTTTAGTTTTACATTGGTACTTATGGAGTGATGTATCAGTGAGCAAGGTTCTGATGTTTATGGTGAGCAATACGGCCATAAAAATTAAAAAGAAAAATGGAGGGAAGTGTGCAGGAACCATATTGTTGAGCAGAAGCAAGACAAGCCATGAAATAAGCATATGACTATGCTCAATTATATGGAAATTATAATAATATTATGCTGACTTATATGAAATAAGTTAATGACTATGAGAAATCTAAACTAGTCAATACCATTATTAGCATTTTTTTGAAGGTGTTGAAGCTCGTGTGGCTCAAGGGATACGTGAAGAAGAAGTAAGTTATCAGCTGGCTTTCAATAAACAAGAGCTTCGGAAAGTTATAAAGGAATATCCTGGTAAGGAGGTTAAGAAAGGATTGGATAACCTCTACAAGAAGGTAGACAAACATCTCTGTGAAGAAGAGAATTTACTTCAGGTAAACTAAATCATGGTTTAAAAAGAATTATCTTAATCTCTTGTAATACTTGCACAAACTTTATTACTGTTTTTGCACGTATATTGTAGGACATTTTTAGCTTCCGAGTAATTCTGAAAAATACTGTTTTGAGTTGGGATTCTTATAAAACCACGCCATTTTATTTAACAAGTTGATTTTAACTATGATGGTAAAGAGAGGGAGGTCACAGAAACTTTCTTTATGATTTGCTAATTTCCCCTATTTCTGGGACATGCTGGAAGAGCATGTTTATTTAAATGAACCACTAATGTGATTCAGAAATTTAGTTGCTACTAAATTGCAGGGTAAAAACTATTTTTTGCTAATGATACGACTCAGTTTATTGTACCTCGTTGTCGACAAGCTTTGTTTTTCAGATATTGCTGTCTCTGTACTCAGAATCAATTAATGAGCCTGTCGTGCAACTTACACATTCTGCGCGTGGTGTCAGATGGCAGTTTCTAAAGTTCTTTTTCTTTGGCAGGTTGTGTGGCATTCCATGCAAGATGAGTTTATACGTCAGTACAAGCACTTTGAAGGGCTGATTGCTCGTTGCTATCCTGGATCAGGAATTACTATGGAATTCACTATACAAGATATTTTAGACTACTGCTCCAGCATTGCACAATCTCACTAACTTCTGCAAAAGGAAAGAGAAGCTAGGAAAGTTTGTGCCTGCGTGTAAGGGAATCAAACACTATAAATGCAGTTTATTTTAAAAGGTGGAAATATATGTACATGTATAATTACTTGTCCTATGTCAAGTCACACGCTTATTTCAGATGTCTTCCAGTGTAAAATGAAACCTTCAGTAACTGGTTCCTGTCCTCCTGGGTTGAAGTACCGTTTGAAAGCATTAACTCTGTGAAACACTCTGGATCTAGGTGTTTTTTTTTCCCTCCCCAACATCCACATACATTTATTTATAATCCCTTTTCTTGCAAATAGCACTAACTTTCTAGTACAGTAAAAGGATACTACTCTCTTCACTAATATTTTGCTTCTTGGAAATTATGTAAGCATTAAAGACTACTTTTTTTTTTTTTTTTTTTCCTTTGTCATTGTGGAATGTGGAAGTTATGTGGGAATACTGAATTCATGTTCAAAGACATAATGTGGCAATGGTTGTATTAATTAAAATGTGTTCATCATATTCTCTTTTTCTGTGGAGTGTTATCTGTTAATTTTCATGTTTTTGAACTACTGCCCTTGTTTTGTCTCTGGAGACTGAAGTAAAATTAATTTTGCAACAGGTTTCTCCCTTACACCTAAATAGTGACTAAGTATCAGTATAGCTCTACCTCCACCTCGCCCCACTCCTTTCTTAGGCTTCAGCTACCTACACGGCAAGGCCTAGTTTCAGTATGGCCTAGAGCACAGTGATGAGGATGTTGTCAAGTTGTGAGATAAAACTGATGAAGCAAAGACCTTCTGGGGGGCTTGTGGTGTCCTGAACGTGTAGCTGGTTAAATCCGAGCTATTCCTATTTGATCCTTCAAGTATCTCTATAGGTGTGAAGCTAAGGTAAGGGGGCAGTAATGCGTGGGAAACTCACTGAGCCCGGGCCGGGCCGGCTGCTGGCGGGAGCCCAGGCGCCTCCTCCCGCCCGGGCTGCGCCTCAGCCCCCGCCCCAGGCCACGGGGCCGCC